>JAPMOQ010065491.1:512337-526204 GCA_026543055.1 Argiope trifasciata | reverse complement strand
TGTGTGTGTGTGTGTGTGTGTGTGTGTGTGTGTGTGTGTGTGTGTGTTGGCGCTCTACAGGCCAGACCGTTGGACCTGCAGCTACCAAATTTGGTACATGTATACCTTGGAAGTCTAGAATGTGCACCTAGGAGCCCTTTTTTCGAATTTTTAATTTGAATTTGGATTAATTAAAATTTTAGCGAAATTTCGACGTTTTTCAGCTCTAACTTTCAAAAATATGATCGCACAAATATGATTTTTACATCCATTTAAAGATAAAAAAAAATTAGCTTTCTGATGGTATCAGTGTTTTAATGTATAAGTTAAGCCTCTATTTTTAACAAATTTTTAAAGAAATATTTTGACCATGGTTTTTAGAGCACGTGACTGGATAAAATAAAAGAAAAGAATGCCGAAAGTTCAAATAAAAAAATTATCGCAAAATAAATCTAAAGAAATGCAACTTTCAGCACGTGACTGGATAAAATAAAAGAAATATAAAATGTGATATTTTCTTTAAAAAATAAATGCAAAGCAAAGGTTTCTACAATCGTTTGCAATATCTATATCATTAACTCAATAAATCTTCTTTATTTACGGTGAACCTGATTGAATTTAGACAGGATATGCATTGAAAACCCGACTTAATGGCATATTTATGTAATCGTTTGCAATATATTAATTCAATACTTTTTTCCCTTTCTCGCCTTTTTCAAAAAAACATATTTAATATTTTGGCAACATCACCGAAAAAATATTTTTGACATTTTGGAAGCATAACCGATAATTAAAACTGACTGATTTATAAAATTGAAGAATATTATTAGGAAAAGGTGTACTTTTAGAACTTTCCGTCCATCATCTTAAAGAAAATATTAATTTCAGGTCAATCAATGCCTAGAATTACTTTAAGGCTAATGAATATGTGATTTAATTGAAAATTTTAGAACGCTTTACTCATGGCGAACCAGCTGGTTGCCAAAGGCGGCTAGTTTAGAATAAAGTTACTTCTGAGAATGCATTGCATGGCATTTGCGTACTATAGCTACAAAATATTAACCTTTCACTTGGATTTAGCGTTTCTACAGAATCTATTGTCTCTTCGGCGAGCTATTTGTATATTAATCTTTGGTAAATAGACGCGGTTTAGATCCGATTTTTTTTAATTTTTGATAATTGTTCTATCCTTATAACCATCCGTAGGATAAACAATAAGATGACCAAGTTTCATCACAATTGGATGAACGGTTTAAGAAGACAAAAGACAACACACAGACAAACATTCATTTTTATTTACATAGATAAATCAATGCATTTTCAACTAAAAGAGAAGTTTTTCAATATCAATAATAAAAAATTATATCTTATTTAAACATATTTATTTTTGATGCTTCTGTCATTTTAAACTTAGTTAACTCAACCAATCCTGTGCTCCCCCATAGCGCAAAGTTGCGCATGCGCTAAAATCTACATTTCAGTTCGCAAAAAAAAATCATCTATTTATTAAACTCTGACAAAAATTATACTTAAAATCTTCTTGAAGAAAATATGTATATAGTTCGTAATCTATACGGCAAAAAGGCATATAGTCTTATTTTTATAACTTTTCAATTCTTGTTGAATGCTTAGAAATGTTTTATGTAAAATTATCATACAATTGAAATATGTATGGGAAGAACACTTTTATTAACCTCTTAACTGTTTTGTCCATATGCCATAAGTGCATTGATTTATCGAATATTGATAGTTGTAAGAAAAAATATAAACCATTCATAACGATCATAATTCGATATTAAACTTATTTCGTATACATAGATAAGTCAAGTATTCGATGGATTTCCATTTGAATCAAAAGATTAAAATATTCCCACAATAATAGGCCTTCACTTAATTAATTAAAAATAAATTATTACTAATTAAACACTAATTAAAATAAAACAGTTAAATGATTAAAAAAATGAAAGGAAAAGTTTTGATGAGACCACTCCCATTGATTTCATGATGTAATATTGCTGCATAAAGAAAGTTTACTACGAGCTCAGTAGCCGAATGGTCAAAGCACGCGACCCAAACCCAGAGTTTGCGGGTTTGATGCTGCTCGCTATAGCTGTTATATCCAATGGATGGATTTTTAGTTTGTTTTCTTGGTCATTGTTTCCTTATGTTCTCAAAACTCTTGGCCTTTCTTTATTATGTAAATTAGTTGTTTCTAGAATATTCTGTTCGTGTATAAAAGCTGATACCCCCTAGTGGGCAACTTCTCGACCTTCTATAGTGGCAAGTCGCTACTTTCCTTCAATAAACTTGGCTGTTAGTTTGAAGCTGGCGGTGTGTTGTATATTTAAATCTTCGTGATAATATAACTCATGAAAAAAAAATTATCACATATCGTTAAACAAGTTTTTTTAAAAAAATTCATTCAATTCTGACTTGGGTCAACAAAAAAAATCATAGAGCTTGGCGACCATTTAGTGACTTTGGCGGACAAATAGAAATTATTGGAAAAAATTAATTAATGAATTAGTATTTAAAAAAAGTGTATTAACTTCAAGTGCCATCCGCTACAAGTTTTTAAAAAAAATGTATTTCAACTTAAATGGATGAATAAAAAGTACTTTATTAAGGTATCCGACTACGTTAAATCTGACTACGTGTAGTTCGAACTTTCCTCTGTCTAAAGTAATTTATCTTTTCTAAGAAAACAAAGCCTGACCTATCATGCAGGGTCACATAATTTTGAGCTAAATTTTTTTTTGAATTTCAATTTTCACAAAACTTTAATGTTCATAAAATTTCTCCACCTTTAACATGATGCCTCAAAACCTAATAGTGGTATTTACATAAAAATTTCAGCGTGTATTTGAAATTATATGGGCCATGAAATGAACCAAAAGCTTTATTGTTGGTGAAATACTTTTTTCATTTATAGGTGTTTCTAGAAAAATTAAGTTGTGAATTTATGGTAAAAATGCATATTTGTTCATATTTTTACCCATAACTTCTTTACATCTCAAAATGTTTCTTAGATTTTGGCTCATTTCATTCATCATTATATTCTATAACTTGTGTACAAAGAAAAAATGGATTACTTCATTACGATTTTGTGTAGAGTGTTAACCGTCTTTCGTTAAGTTTCATTAAAATTTCAGGGCCGCGGTGGCTTGGTGGTAAGGTCTCGGCTTCGGAACCGAAGGGTTTCAGTTCGAGACTCGATTTCACCGAAGATCCGTCGTGTGAGGGGGTCTCTTGCACGTTAAATCTGTCAGGTCAAACGTCCTCCCGCTGGTGTGGTGTGGAGAGGGGGGTGCCAGTTCAGGTGTCGTCCTCGTCATCTGATCATGGTTCAAAATTACGAGGTCCGTCCCAAAATAGCCCTAGAGTTGCTTCAAAACGGGACTTTAATATAACCAAACCAAACCAATCATTAAAATTTCCAACCAATATTCCTATTTCTCAATTATATTATATTTTCAAATAATTAAAAAATTCGACTTTTCAAAAATTTTCCTTCGAGCGTAGTTGAATACCTTAACGATTCAAAATTTGAACAAGATACACAAATATATATATATAGCCTAAATGTGAACGAGCAGAAGGAATTGAATGCATAAGACGGATTTACAATTGAAAAAAGAATTCCGTAAACTAATTTTGTAACATTTTTAAAAATAAAAGAACTCCAACAGATAATAATTGAATAACTTTTCACCGCTATTGATGGAAAAGTAAGCCATTCAACTCTAACTGAAAAACAATACCAATTAATTAATGAAGCTCCGCAAATCAATAATCGTAAATTAAAGAACCAAAGCTTTAATTACAAATAATCAAATCAACTATCTTGCTATAAATTGCTGAATGCATCCTATATCACTTCTTTATAGATAAAACAAACTTTTAAACAGAAGTGATAAAATACGTAAACATAAAAACGAATAACATTTTATCATTATTATTATTATTTTCGAAACTCGACCTTCAAAAAAAATAATCTTTCCTTTCAGCAATTAATCGTGTTTATGGACAAGAACTTTTAATGTTTCAACATGGTTTTTCGGAAGACCATTTAGGTAATGGAAAACTGACTTTTTAATGTCGTCTGGGTTTATTATCACAAAAAAAAAGTACGAAATGCCATCAAAAATTCATTTTGAATCTAATCAGAAACGGGCAAGAAGATCTTTTTCAAAGATTTTTACGACTGGAAGCCATGATGTTGTTCTTTAGAGTAAAACGGTAATGGTTTAGTGGTTAAATAGAATGCTATGAAATATGAAAGGAAAGTGGTATGTAATGGGTGATTTTGAGGAAGAAAAATATAACTATTATAATGGATTTCAGCATCAAAATGATTAAAATGTAATAAAGATATACTACAAAAATATTTGAAATGAAAATCCTTTATTTTATTTTTTTAATTTTCTAAAATAGAGAAACATAGAGAAAGTATTTTAATCATCAAAAAATTCAAACTCGAAATTTTGAAAAGCGGAATTTTCAAATTTTTAAACTTTAATGAGTCTGAATAAAAACATTTTTGAAAAATGTATGTCAGTGATAAAGAAAATCTAAAAACACTTTGAGCTTGAAGATTGAAATTCAATATACATTTATACATTTTTTTAGATTTCTATCAAATTTTAAAGAAAATCCTTTCAGAAAAGTCTGTATGTCCATCTGTTCAATTATAAGTTAACACGATAATTTCAAAACAAAAAGGTCTGAAAAGATAAAATTATGTACATAGATTTACCAACTGTGTAATATTTTTTGATGATTACAATACTACTTTAAAGTATTAAAATCATCAAAAAATTTGAACTCGGAATTTTAGAATGAGGAATTTTCAAGTTTTAAACCTTACTTAGTCCGAAAAAAGAACAAGTTTGAAGAATGTATGTCGGTGATAGAGAAAATATAAAAACGCTTTGAGCTTAAAGAATAAAATTTAACATACATTTATACAAATTATTTTAGATTTCCATCAAATTTTAAAGAAAATCCTTTCAGAGAAGTTTATCTGTCCAGCTGTTAATATATAAGTTAACACGATAATTACAAAACGAAACGGCCTAGAGAGATAAAATTCTGTGCATAGATTTATCAATTACAATATAGATACGTAACGATATTTGAGCCAAATGGAATAAGGTGTTTACCTTCTGCCGATAGTAATTGTATAAAAATTCGATCTCGAGATTTTGTTGAATCTCGGCGTTTTAGATCTCCCTGAATTCGAAAACGCATTTTTGGAAAATGACCGTCTCTCTGTTTGTGACAAAGATAAATCACAAACGTTTTGATCAAATATCAGAAATTTGGTATACTGTTTCTATATCAGTTTTGTATATTTCCAACAATTTTTGGGTAAAATCCATGCTGAGGGAATTTTTTTTTCCGTTTCTTCCAACATAAGTTAACACGATAACTACAAAACGAAGAGAATTGAATAGACAAAACTCTATATACAGAATTAACATCTACATTATAGACATCTATCAAATTTTGAATCAGATACAATGAGAGGTTAATCGTTTGTGGATCTGTACTGTAAGGAGGTAACCCTAAAATGCAATGACATCAAATTTGATGTGTGACTTTATGACTGTAATTGTAGTTCCGTATAAAATTTTGGTTTCAGTCGGGTTAGGATAACCGCAAGTGCTGCGATAGCCTGGTTGGCAGAGCGTCAGTCTCGTAACCGAAAGGTAGCGAGTTCTGTCCTCGTCTAGGCCAAAGACCGCCGTGTTGGTTAATTACAGTTGGGTCACGTCAAATACGTTGTGACAGCAAAGTACTCCAAGTTCCCATAACAAATTATACCTCTGAATCAGAGATGAGTCGGTCTCTGATTTGGATCTCAGTTGTGACTTGCAGATGGATGAATGAGTGTATGAATGAGTTCGACCGTCCCCTAAAAAGGGTTGTGTCGTGTGTGTTCGAGCAAAGTCGTACTTCCACTTTACGAAGCTCGATAATAACGAAAGGCTCACAGTTCTGCCTTCATTGGAAAGAACTACTTCTCATTCGGCATGGTATGACTGAGTGGCACTAGACATGACAGGATAAACACATTTAAAACACAATATAAATTTCCGGATATTATTAACCTCACTCCAGTGATTAATTGCCAAAGATGACTCGGTAAAATATGCACGAAAGACTTTCATTTCATAATTATTGTACGGCAGTGCTATACAGAGAATTGTCTGGATTAACACATTTATTAGAGAGTTCTATTTCCATTTATTAGAGAAAGTTTTTAGAAGACCTCTACTGCCGGTTTAAAATTATGTTATAAAATCAAAATGGTTATGAAGCTATTGGTAAAGTTGCAGCTTTGATCTATATCCAATCGTTTTTAAAACCATCGACATGTTTCGGAAAAGAATTATCAAAAATTTTGACTAAGCGCTTTTATCGGTTGATATCATATATCCGCATGCAGTTCTCTATTAAGCATAAAAAGATGCAGCATCCCTAGAAATTAAAAACTTACTTTCTCATTTTATTACTTTCTTTAATATATAATATAGAGAGTTATAATAACCATTTTTAAAAAATTCGAATTAAACATTTTAAAAAATCTCCACGCTTTATAACTCTCAAAGTTCGATAAACACATTTTTAGAAAATATCTCTATTTGAGACACGGATAGCTCAAAAACCTCTTTGATCTAGACAAATGAAATTTGATATATTGTCTTTACGCCAAATTTGCATATCTTTATTAAATTTTGAGCAAAATAAAATATTAAAAATTTTTCAGGGAAATTCAATTGAAATAGTAGTAATGGATCTTTTGAATTCGCATTGGTACTTTCTTGGGATGAACCTCCTATTTTTGAGTCTTTCTATATGATAAAGTCAACACCAGAGTTATTACCGTACCTACCAAATATCTACTCGATCTCGCATTTTTTCTCTAGTATAATGGATTTAACGGGTACCAGACCCCTGTTTAGGGAAATATTCTACTAAATAGGATTTGAAAATCGCATTGGTACATTTTTGGAATGGACATCTTATTTTTGTGTCTGGCCATATGACAAAGTCAACATTAGAGCCGTTACCATACCTTCCAAATATCTACACCATTCCCCATTTCTATTCTATTACAATAGATTTAAAGTGTACAAGAACCTATTTGTGGAGATCTTCAACTAAATCGGATTTGGAAATCGCATTGGTGCTTTCTTGGGATGGATATCTTATTTTTGGATCTGTAAATAGGACAAAGTTAACATTAGAGCCGTTACTGTACCTTCCAAATATCTACTCGATCCCCCATTTTTACAATAGTGCAATGGACCGGGAACCAGATCCATATTTACCGGAATCTTTAACTAAATTTGACTTATAACCAAGAATCTTCCGATCTCAATTTTAAACTTTTTTAGTATTTAATTAAAGACAAAAAAAAGATTGCTGTTGTAGTAGTTACCCATGACACTTTACAAGTCCCCTGACAGACAGCTGTCAGTGATTTAAGTCTCAATTAGCATCCCTTGTTTTTTCTGTCGCTCCAACTAGGCTCAAGATTACGACTTAGCTACTTCATGCCTCACATTCGCTTGCACAACCCCTTTTTACATGGGGGTACATTCACACAACTCACAGATAGAACGCAAAATAACAAACATGCCCGAACCGAGACTCGGACCCGGGTCACTTAGATCAAGGAGAAAACAATCTACCCCTATGCAAAGACGCCGGCCAAAAAAAGATTAAATGATTTTTATTTTAAAAAAATTACTGGAATGTTAAAAATCAAAACATTTCTGTGATACTAAAATCTTACAAACAATACCATTTAGAATCGGAACCCATAGTTTTTAAAAGTTGTCATTGAGTGTTTTTTTTTTAATTGCCGCTCGGGAGAAGTTAAAAGAAGAAGAAAATGTAAGAAAGTGAAATTTCTGCTATAAAAGGAAGATCTTTGGGTTTGTTTCCCCTTTGATATTTTTTGTGGTACGAATATTTTTTTTTTTTGTCTGTGAATCGGGAAGAGATAAATTGAAATCTCAAGCATAGTTGATATGTCAAGGCGAAACGCTTCTTTAAGGATGAAATAACATGTTATTCTGTTGGATATTGACAACAAATAATTCTGCTGCATGTCTTGGAAAGACTGTCAATTTCATTTGTCACTTCAGCATGCGTTGTCCATACCAGAATGTGGTAAGTTTTTAAATTTTCTATATTTCTTTGGTCGACTATTTTTCTGTAAGCTTATGAATTGGTTATTTAAATACGAGAGTTTTTTCTAAGCTTATGAAGTTGAAACGTCGTAGTTTGCGTTTTATTTCATTCTTATTGCTTTAGAGCTCCACTGATTTGTATAGTTCTGCTTTTTCGATTCTAATACAATTATTCCAATACTTAAGTCTGTTAATTAAAATTAATCAATATCTAATTATCAATTAATCTCACTTTAATTTTTTTATAATCTGGAGATTCTAAGTGTTATTGTTTAAATGAGTTTGATAATTATCAAATAAGTTCTAAACAAAAAAGTTCTATTTGTTGAAAAAGTTGAAAGTTCTATTCAAGATTTCCGCTAAAATATTTGGATCACTGAAAACAAAACTGCTCCGTTGAAGATTAGAAGAAATTGTAAGCGTGAGGAAAATAAGGCATATTAAATAAACTGTGTTGCTGGTGTGCCATACGTGCATCTATTTATCAACTTTTGATAGTTGTAAGAAAAAAAACCTTAATAATGATAATAATCCAATTTTAAAATTACTTCAAATACATGGATAAGTCAGATGTTCAATGGGTTTTCATTCGAATCAAAATACGAAAATATTCCCAAAATGTGTTATCTTATTAAAATGATGAAAATAAAACGACTCAGACTCCAGAGCATCTATTAAAAACTAAAACGTTCTGATTTTTCTCGATATTTAAATATAATCTCTTAATTGAATTGCATCTTTCTGGCATAAGCTTGGCTACTCCAGAGAGCTGGATTATCAAATAAACATCTCCCTAAGGCAGTTGTAAGTATTTTCAGGGTAATCCAGTATTTGGCAGTACAGCGGTAACACATTAAAATAAATGGTACATTGCATCAGACATAAAAAGATCTAACGTTCTTCTATTGGTATACAGTTGAAATGTACTTTAATGTGCTCTCGAAACTTGTCGATAATAGGGTAGCCAACAAAACGATCTTCTAGCAATTTTAATGTTTTGTTGACTACATTTTACAGGGGTTGAGTTGTACACGAACTAAAACAGTTTTATAAAAAATGTTAAGTTAAAAGTAATAAAATCTATTAAACACTTTAATTTAGCTCTGTATTAGAAGTTCATTTACTACTACGAAACTGCAATGTTATTTTTAAAGTGAAAATGAACAGATGTTAATTCTTTTGAAATTAACTGTCGGTTTGAGTTTTAAGAAATCGTCTGAATTCTTACTTTAAAAATAATCTGCAGGGAAATCCCTTGCACTTTTCGCAATTCTTTTTCTGATCCAGCGGTTTCCTTGATAAGTCGTTTTGTTTCTAATTGTTCAGGAATGGGTGTATGATTGAGATGACGGTAAATATTTTGAACCTGCAAAAGGGATGAAGGACGAGTTCCTGTTGTCCTGAGGTTCCATGTTGTCCACACAATCCTTATGTTCAATTGGATAGCGAAGCTATCGTTTGCGCTGCTGGTGAAAACTTAAGGTGTTAGTTTAAGATAAAAATTCTACGTGGTGCCTTTTTCATGCCGAAGATATCAATGTCCTTTATTTACACATCAGGTGTCCTTTATTTACACATCAGGTGTCCTTTATTTACACATCAGGTGTCCTTTATTTACACATCAGGTGTCCTTTATTTACACGTCAAAATGGTTCAGCCAGTTTGAAAAACTAATTTCAAAATTGGTAAGATTACCAAAGATAGTGATCACAAAGGTTAAAAAATATATAAATAATAATAAAAATCTCGAATAAAATAATTTATCAGAAAGAACATAAGTTTATTGCAAAAAATGGTCACCTGTTTTGCAGAATAGCGTATTTTATCTGCCGTCTTTATTGGCGACTTGGCATTCTTGATGTAGCAAAGAATGCACTATTTTGCTTCGGATGTATGCTGTCGTTTTGCCTGTATTATCTTTAAAACTGTTTTATAGGTTCTATACAAATTAATAAGAAATTTCTGGATTTCTAGGTGCAGATGATAGAAAAAGAAATGAAACTTACTAATATTCTCCACTTGGATTAATATTGCGATTCTTAAAAATGTGAAGCACACTAGATCTATTGGAGTATTGTTAAGTGTTTTAAATTGTTAATTGAATTTAAATATTGAAATTTAAATCAATATGGGACACTGTGTGGCGATAGTATTGGCGGAATTGTGCCAACGTTGAGATTCAATTCTGCCAAGAGTCAAACGTGATATTTGGGTTTGAAGTGCAGTAACATCCATTCGACAAAATCGAACGCTGATGGCTGTTACTGGCTTATTGAGATGTCACCACAACTGGATGCATTGTCTGTAAAGATTTACAGATTTCAATTTATAGAATCTTTCTTTTTCACTAAAAATTTGAAAAGCAAAGTAATTATTTACGGCATGGGTTTTCGATTTTTTTAAAATTGTTTTAAAACTGAATTGAAGTATTTCATGTTGCTTAGATTTGTAAACATGAATTTCTGGAACGCAGTAAAGACGAGATTATTTTGCTAGGACTTAATTATTCGTAGAACATTTACTCCAGTTCCCTATGCTTTAGAAAGTACACTATTTGGTGCTAGCAAAAAACATAGCCATATAAGCAGACTGTTGAAAAGCATAGACATAATTGACTTACCTTTAATAACTGAAGTGGTTGGTATTTTAAAGATATTTAAAATCACTAACGTGTTGCGCATTTATTTTCTTTCCAAGTCGGACGTCGTAGAAAATGACGTCTTGAATGCAGTGCTTTTAAAATCTTGGGGCATTTTCAACCCGTTTATAGCTTTATTATTCGATAATGGAAAGATTCCTTGGTTTTTTTCTGAAATTTTTATCTTCAATTCAGAGGGTCTGGTCCACGGTATATCCGCCATGGTCAAACGTACTCCCACTGGCGCGGTGTGAAAATTTTGAGAGGGGTTGTCAGCTCAAGTGGCGTTCTCATCCGACAAAGGCTCAAAATTACAAAGTCCGTCCCAAAATAGCCATAGTTCTCTTTAAAACGGGGCTTTAATGTATTTAAACTAAACTACATATGTGTGTATCACGAGTGCATGAAATTGTCAGATAGCTGTTAACAATTTCTACGGTATTTTTCTCCAACAATGATGTTTGTAAGAAATAAAAAGGAGACAAATGCCTCTAGGAACTGTCTAGGATAACACCACTTGGTTGAAATTCAAACCTAATCAATAGTTACAACCATTTCTTCCCCACTATAATCACATTTATATGCATATTTCCTTTTATTCAGCGATTTCTTTTTAAATTGCCTGAATTTTTTTTTAAGAATGTATAGCAACTTAAAAAAATTTTTAGAAATCGCTGTTAAACCTTATTTTAACCATTACCTCTGGCAGATTTAAAATGCTTTTTAACCAGCTAACGGAGAAATTTAACTTTAAAAATTTCACTTTGTTAATAATCAAGCGATGATGTGTATATACATCGAATACAATGCAAATGGCTGGGTAGTAAGCTTTGTGAAAATATCATTAATAAAAATGACACAATTCCAAACCAACCAGTGCCCTTGTTGAGAAAACAGGTATGGCACTATAGGCCATAACCTACATGTGCTGGCTTACCACCAAGTTTAGTTATATTTATAACTAGACGCCTTTGGCGACCAGCTGGTTTGCCAAGAGTAATGGAGTCTAAAATTTTCAATTAAATACTTATGTGCCTTGCTCTCTTTATAATTTCTCTGCCAGATATATTTAAACTTCGAAAGTCACGTAACACTGATTTACTAAATTAATGATATAGATGTTGCAAACGATCATAGAAACCTTTGTATTGTATTTCTTTTTTAGAAAACATAACATTTAATATTTAATTTTATCCAATCACCTGGTGAATGTTACATTTTTTTTCGATTAAATTTGCAGTCATAGCTAATTTATTCTTTAATTTGAACTTCTGTCAGTATGATTTCAACAGAGCTAATAAAAGATATTTTTTCTCTTTGCTCGTTTATTATTTATTTTAGAAAATGTCACATATATTTCTTATTTTATCCAGTCACGTGGTAAAAGTTGCATTTCTTTAGATTTAATTTGTAGTGATAGTTGTTTTTTTAGTTTGAACTTCCGTCAATAGGATGGCAACACGCTGATAAAACCTAATTTTTCCCTCTTGACGTGCTCGCGCAGATTAAATTTTATTGTTTTGTCCGAAATATATTGTTGAAAAACATGGTTAAAATATTTCTTTAAAAATTCGTTAAAAATAAAAGCTTAAGTTACACATTAAAACACTGATACCATTAGAAAGCTAATTATTTTATTTTTAAATTGATGTAAAAATCATGTTTGTGCGATAATATTTTCGGAAGTTATAGCGGAAAATCGTCGAAATTTCGCTTAAATTTTAATTAATTCTAATTCTAATTAAAAATTCGAAAAAAGGCTCAGAGGTGCACATTCCCGACCTCCAAGTTATACATGTACCACATTTGGTAGCTGTAGGTCCAACGGTCTGGTCTGTAGAGCGCCAACATACACACACACACATTGAGCTTTATTATAAGTATAGATTAAGTTAAGTATTAAGTTAATACTATATTTGAAATAAAACATTTTCTAAATCATGATGATTTGTTTTCTTTTGACTTTCACTGCATAAAGTGTGGGAGAATCCCGATATAAAGAAATTCGATGAATGGGAAAACTCACTTTTTAAAAAATCAATGCAATGCATGGAGAATAAATACATCAGAACTTACTCTAATTAACTTCATTGTTTTTGCTTTATAGATACTAGTATTATAAAAAATGAATACCAATAACCATTTGCATTATCGTATTTAAATTTTTACATCGAATTTTATACTAGCTGGTACCGACGGGTTGCTGCTGCAGAAGAAATAATTTTGGAAATAATATTTGGAATTTGAAATAGTTTTCTTGTTTAAAAGTTTTTATTTGAAGAATGATTTATTTTTTTGTCGGTAACGAATACACTTATGGAAATTGAAGGATATATAAAATAGAAACGTGAATAACATTTATTAAATCTTTATTGTTCTACTCTACAAATTCATTTTATGTGTTAGATTTGCGCATTCTTTTAGAATTGTGAAGCTTGGTGTTCTTTCAGATTGGTGATCAAAAAAACTATCCATTGTATCTCATGATTCGTTAATATTTGTTCAGAATTCTGAAGTTTAGAGTTAGAAAATGATTAAAATATTTAAAAATTGATTAAACGTAGAAAATATATATTTGCAATAAGATTTTTAGTTAAAAAGATGATTTTTTGAAATCTAGGATGGTGCAAAATTGTTTATACTATAATATTTTTGGAAATTACAGCAAAAAACGATAAAATTTTATTAAATGTCAGGTTAAAATTTCAAACCTCATTGATTAGTTCCCCTAAAACTTTCTCGAACACTCTATAAAAATATTACCTCAGAGAAAGACTCATTTCATTTATTTACAATACCTTCGAAATATCAACGTCTTGCTTGAATTTAGCTTTACTGAATCTGTCTTTTCTTCTTAGTGAGATATTTGGTAATTAATCCATGGTTAATAGATGCGTTAAATCAGAAATTTTTATACTTAACATATACCCTTCGCGTAAATGGAAGCAATAGGTTGCCGGACTTTTACCGGAAATTACTTATGGCCTTGGATACAAGCAGAAATCAATATTTTAGATGTTGTTGTTGTGTCCGTGTTTTTTCACGG
>JAPMOQ010065491.1:483190-498789 GCA_026543055.1 Argiope trifasciata | reverse complement strand
GTGTGGAGTCCTTGGTGCCCTTAGTTTTTTTTTATAAGTAACGCCTTACATCCGGAACTTGACGATAAACTTTGCTAGCGAGTTCATCGGCAAGCTTCTCAATTTTTTAAGATCTGTAGAAGACAATTACTAGAAAATAAAATTGATAGCTTCTTTATTAAAAATGTCACGCTAATAGCGAAAATGAAATATAACGTAGGATCTATAAGCTAATGGAATTCTAAAAAGTTTCAAATCGTATTTTATTTATCATAGATACGGTTTTTAAATTCTAATACAATATTAAGCATAATGGTGGAACCAGTTAAGCTTAGTGTGATCTTTTTCGCTGGTCACTGTGGAATGCTTTGAAGCAAGATGGAGGATTCTATCATCCGAGGAGAGATTTGTGGTACTTTCGGAATCAATGCAAGTGGGATTTGGTTTGAATTAGAGCCATTGTAAATAGTACAAGGCCAAGTGGGAAATGAGTTGGTATTCAATTGTACACAATTATCTCCTATGAAATGAATGCCTCGATAAAATAATGGATAAAAATTTAATTTTCCTACTTATTTTTCAATAGAATCATTTGAACAGCAGGGGTAATAAAGTAATGAATAATATGAAACTAAACAACGAGCAAAAAGGTATAGTGATACAAAAAGTAGTATTAAGATAAATATTTTTGAGGCGCTAAGAATCTTGAAATATTTTGGCTTCGAAAAGTCTTATTAAAATTTGAATTCCGAGTTGAGATGAGCGCATTCAAATATGAGTAAAGTACAAAAGTTAAATTTTCTTAACAACATTAAATAGAAAATAGTTTTTTTCATACATTTTTAGTAAGTACACCATTGTATGAATTTAGATTCAATTTGTGTCAGTCATTTAATCTAAGCTTTATTGGGTAAATTTTTAAAGATTTCTTTTCGATATTCAATTCTATTTAAAATTCTTAAAGCTGCGAGTTATTTTAGGAACCCTCTTTCATAAAATACTTAAAGCTCCTATGAAATGAAATATAAATTCAATCGTCTCTGAGATTTCAACGATTCGGTAGGACGTCAAAACTTCCCCGCATCATACATTTGATAATAGAAAACGGTAAAAGTCACTGATCCCACTTAGACTTATACAATGAGTCAAATTAGTTCTTTACAATACTAATACTTGTTAATGTTGATAAAATCTTAGTTTCATCAGAAAAACTCCCAATTATCGAATAATAGTTGAAAAATAGGATATAGATATTAAAATGTACCAATTATAGAAGCAACGAGGTAAAATTTGCGTATTATTTAATACTAGTCGATAGGCGTTTCGTGTTCTGGAGCTATGTTTATCGCATCTGACCTTTTCTAACCGAAACAGTTCCATAACATCCGTATTGAAATAGTAATTGTTCAGTTCGTTTATCTGCAAAATTTCGTAATATTTCCCTTTGGCTTATAATTTACAGAAAAAAATTAAATAATCCTTTAACTTTTAATTATAGGAAAACTTTGTGCTTATAAGAAATTATATGAAACAATAAAAAGGCTCTAAATTAATCCATCGTTGAAAACGAGGGGGAAGAATTATTAAACTTGCCAAAATTTAACAAACTTAAAAATAATAATAAAATTAGTATGGTTAAGGTAATTTTGAATTTTAATGACGTAAAAAATTATTTTATCTTACAGTATTTTTCAAACCCATGGTAGGGAAACGTCAAAATTCAGTTTAATTTTTAAAATTTTAACTTTCCTATCATCCAAAGTGTATTGATCCGCCAAATTTGGAAGCTCTAGGGCAAATGGTCTGGCCTTGACACACACACACACACACACACACACACACAGCCTCTTTAATTGAAAATTAAGTACAACTAAGTCTTTAAGTATTCTCTTATCAGGCAGAAATCAAATGCTTAGAAATTTCAAAATTTCAGTTACATAAGCCTTTTTCGCTACAGATGTCATCTGCATACTTAGAAAAGATTGTCAGGGTGTTATAATATTTGTATTGTGGTTTATAACTAAGCATAAAAGGTTTTAAATAATTAAGTGAATTCTTCACGAAAGAAAAAGCATACGTTCATTATGAGGAATCGGGTGCAATCTCAATGAGAGCGGATAAGTTGAATTTTGTAAGCACTTGACTAATATTTAAATTTGTTTCGATTCAAATAATCTGTCAGCCGGTTTTTGTACTAATTTTTAATGAAAAATTGTATTTTCGAAACCAGTGAAAGGAGGGAGGGGGAATCTAATCTGAGTTGGTAATTAAATATTCTAAAAGGACAAAGTTTGAAATAAGAATTGGTATTGTGCTACTTTTTTAATCAAATACTTCAAACGGCTTTAAGATTATGAAAAAAAAATCTTATGCTTGATATGTCATTTCGATTTCCCTTCTCTGTCATTCAGGGATCAGCAGTTTTTGTGGAAGACCTTCTGTGATAATATTCGTTTCAATTTTCTGAAACAACTTTTCGACGATGATATCTCATTAAAGGGAGAAACGCGGTAAGATAAATGCATCTGTGAAATTCGTCAATTTTTGAGCTATTAAATACTTCAGATTCGACACAATCTCGCATATACATGAATAAAAATTGAACATATTTTAATTCATTGCTGGAGTAATCCATGTTAATTTTGTCATATGTAAATATTCCTTTTCATCTTCCCACTCGCCTCTTATTTTGACGAATGAAACCAATCATGGCGCATGCGCAAAAGCCCTGGAGGGAGGGGGGGTTAGAATCCGTTGTCAAACAATACATTAAGTATTCGGTTAAGGTATTAATCTGCAAGCACGTCCCCATAGGTATAGCTATTGTTTTGTAGAAACAGGAAATATTGTGAATTTGGGCAATATTTTGAATGGTACATTTTTTGTGGGATAGCAATTCAACAATGGCAAACATTCTCGATGGTGTACTTCCTTACATTTCAATGAAATACATCATCTTAAACATGTCTTGCGTAGGGCGACTCTAAAGAAATGTTCCTGCCTTTCCTGCCTCTTTTAAGGCTGTATAGCCATCCTTTAGTGATTACATGTGCAGAGAAATTCCATTATTTAACGACAACACACAAACATCTTAATTCAGAACCAGCACCTACGTGCTCCTCCTGTCATTGCCTTTTAACCACTAAGCATATACTGGTGCAATGCCCAACTTTTAGTACATTTAGACGTAACTATTTTGGTAAGAATGATATTGAATTAAAAGACTTGCTGGGACATAATCCCCACTCAAATCTGTCTTTATTTTTGTGACACTGGAATTGATAAGCTTCTTTGAGTGTGTTTGCTTAGATCTTTAAAGTTTTTCCAAAGCTTTTACATATATTTGTATATTAAGATGGATCATGGGTTTGGCGCTGCATGGCCAAATATAGCCTTTGCGCCATTAAACCACGCCATACCATTATTTAACACACAAGGGCAAGTTGATTGCCTTTTGTTGAATCTCTGGACATGCTGGAATTGTGAGCAATAAAAGTTGATTGCGCAACAAAAAACTGCTTCTCTATTACTTGGAAATTTTGTTCCTTTAAATGCTCTACAGACTCGGGAATACAATGGCCGATTATATAGAATGAGTTGCCACCTAACAAATTGTATGCGCCACAGTCTTTTGTCAGACACTCGAATAAATTTAATTTATATAAGTAAAAATGGGTTATATTGGCTCGTCTAAGAATTGGGTATACTAGAAAACAAGTATGTACTCTGTTCAGAGCCCCCTCCTGCGTGCCAAAGTTGCCAATTTATTCTTTAAACGAAACATGTCTTAATAGAATGTCCAAATGTTGACATTAGCAGACTCGTCCATATTGACCTTAAGACTTAGTGATAGAAACTCCATCAAAATATCTTTTTATCAAAGATGGAGGTGTTGACAAATTTGAGTCTTTTTACAGCATTTCATTTGAATTTCATTTAAAACACGCTTGATAAAATTCACCGTTCCTTTTAATTGACAAAAAATGTTGTATTAACTCGGGTTTGGCACAGTAAAGTTAGTTATGGTTCTTGAATTAGAAAATTCAGCTCGACCAACCTTTTTAAGACTATTATTCTCTGGTTACTGTCATTTAATCAACATGCAATCGGCAAAGAATACAAGCACATTTTAAAATGTATTAAATAACACCTTTTAAATAATTACTTCAGATAACAAGTTGCTTTACTGTATTTCGAAAACGAAATAATTTCTTACCAAAAGTTTTAAAAGGTTTAAGGGCGGATAGTCAAAAAGGCTTTGCAACCATTATCAATCTGAAATACGCATCATCATAGATCTTTTTGTAATCTATAATTCCTAATGTCTCCAATGAAAATGACTATCAATGGGGAAAAAAACGGTTTCCATCAAAACTTTAAGGTTAAAGTTTGGTTTCAAATTTTTATATTCAAATTTAGTCTTTCTTTCATTTATCTCCAACAAAGTGAACTGACGTTGATTAAAATCTTGCTCAACAGCTGTTGGATGTTACTTTGCTTCCTATTTAATAAATTCCAGTGATGCATAGAATTGATTTTTTTTCCCTGGCGTACATTGCTAATTTGGCTAACATTGCAGTTTTTCAAAATAAAACTAGTCCAAAAATGCTTAGAACTGAAATAGTTGGGAGATGTTTGGAGAATTGATTTTATTCAGTATTGTATTTTCTTGGAAGCAAATCACACAATTTATCCATCTACTAACTTTTTAGAGTTAAGGCTCATTTGTTAAATTTTGTATATTTACTCAAATCAGTTCATCGTCAGTTAATAAGCTACTGTTTGCTATAAGTCTTTTACTCTAGCTACAATACCGATGAGATAGTTGCTTGGATTCGTCTCTGACAAACATCTTGGCAACTTGTAATTTTTGGATAGTTTCCAAACTAGTTTGTTCCTTATACAGGGTGGATATATGTTTCGTATTCAATGTTCTATTATGGTTGGTCATGCATATTGGTATTGAGAGATTTTGTACTAGATCAAGTGTATATATAATATTGTGGCATATACTGAGCATACCAGAACAGCCGGTATCCTGGCCTAGTAGTAGTAGTACGTCTTCCTAGTGTTGTGGGGGGGGGGGGAGGGGCTCTGGTTCGTGCATGGTTGTTCTCTACCCTGTGTTCCATCTGCGAAGTATAAAAAGAACGGGACTGTGAAAGCGGGTGTTTGTCTGTAAAAAGGGGGTTGTGCAAGCGAGTGCTTGTAACCTTAATATGAAAAAAAGTCTGACTTCTGTTCTCGGATGCTTAGGGTCTCTCCCTTAGCCATTGTTCTTTCTTTTCCGGATCACTTACTTGGTTTCAATCGGAGTTCAATCCAGGCTGGATAAACAATGACAGCAGCATACTAGGACATACTCAATTTCAATTTTTTGTGGGATGCCATGATGGATCTGAATTGCTTAAAAAGTGGGACCTTTTTGAGTTCATGGAAATAATTAATCGTTAATAATCAACTTTACATTCACTTTAAATTAATGGCAATTACATCTGAAAGAATCTCCTTTAAACGTCCAAAAACTGAAAAATCTTGAGTAATTTCTTCAAAGTACTTAAAGGTCACCAATTATTCAATACAATTCTGTCACGTTTTAAAATGCATATAGCAGCAGTAATAGAATGAGTTTTAGAGTCGATCTTAAATTTAGGGATGATTCGGTTCCAAAAAAAAACACTTTTTGAAAGTTTATCTGATTTTGAATCGCATATTGTTAAATAATTTCTCGAAATAGAACTATTGCTTTTAGAATGAAAATTTTGCTTTCTATTAACACTGGTTAACAATGTTGTAACGAATAGCGTTCCAAACTCAAGTTTTCAAGGGAATACATTTTCATATCAATCAACTGGTACTTAATGAATATTTCAATTTTTTAGAAATTTGAATATCTTCTGCACTTTTGTTTGGTATTAAGGTTTGAAATAAAGCAAAATACTTTCTGATAAACTCTATTGTGCAACAAAATAGTCGATCACACAGTCGAAGTATGAAAATTTGTCTTTGGAGAAGCTGCAATGCTGTCTTATAACTTCATCTATTATCCATTTATATGGAAATAACAATGCATAATATGAATACCCCTTGGTAATTACATATTCTTAAACAGCAGGTGATCTTTAAGAAGTGTTTGTTTCCACAGTAAGGTATAAGATGGAAACATATTATGCAAGTGTATAATTGCTTGGTGTTGACAATAATTCATATGTTTGATCATTTCACTATAATTTTCGGCTGTTATGGGGGAAAAGGCTTTTAAACCTTCAAATATTGTTTACTGCATACAGGCTTCACGAAATTCATAACGATGGTTTGCTTCATTTGTTTGAAGAATTTACAAAGCTTATTTCTAAGAACTTCTGATGTATCGGATGAGATTTTTACGTTACCAGTTGTCAAACATTTGTCCTTATTCGCTACAAAGAATGGAATTATATCGAAGAGGTCGTTTTGAAAAAGTTATGCAGATGGGAAGACAGAGCTGAATGTCCTTCTGTGTTGTTCTGTGTATGATTAAAACTCTTGAAACAACTCTCTAAAGAAATTAAATTTCTTATTGGGCAAGAGTTTCACCTAAGTATCTGACGTTATTCATAAGTATATCGAAGAACAACTCTTCTTGCAATTGATCGATTACCTTCAGAGGAACAAAGTAAAGGATGAACTTACAAATATTTTTTGGCAATCAGATATCAACAGGTCTATTTGATTTTGCTGGTCTATATTGTTTCTTTAATCCAATATTCAATTTTTGAAGAGATCTGATTTTTGTTGACACTCGTACAGAAACCTCCAACAGAACTTTAAAATCTTGTAGAAATTAACTGCATGAAAATTAATATCCTGAATTTTTAGTTTTCTGTAACGCCTTTCCGTCAACAGTTTAGGTTACCCGATCACTATGCATGAATCAAGGCAGCGTGCTTTGTTTGAATCTTTGCCATGAAATAATTCCCAGAAGTATTATAAATAGCCCAATATATTGGTTTCAAATGTTTTCAGATATATTTTCATACCAAGCTACTGCTCTATACAGTTCAGTCACTTCTTGAAAGTAATCGCAATGTATGGAAACTTAAGTTAACAAAGATTATTAATAACGTGTACTTGTCATTATATTTAGATTCACAGCCAGATCGCATCATTCAATCGTGACATGTCTAAATAAAGCCTACATTCAAACTTTGCAATCTGAATTCTTTCTCCATTAGAAATTAATTTTAATCTTTCTACAGACCTGAATTTACAACTTCTCCATCAGACGAATTATACAAATCAATATCATTCTAATCAGACTCTTCCTCTAGACTTTTTTCTGGCCCATCCAGTACCAAAAGAGAATAAAACAGACGGTAGCTTTATTCTTTCCTGTTGAAACATCCTTGGTCTTTATTTACAAACTTTATCCTTGGTCAAAATTTATCCTTCAGATAAAATCATTGTCCCCAACCTAAATCTCGTTACCATGCCATTACTCTATTTACTATACTTTACGGAGGTTAAAAACCTTGTTCAAGAACTCCATGACACTCTGCTCAAATCGTCAATAACTTGTACAGATTATAATATCGATACAGTAGAAATCTTGTCTTCAAACATAAAGATAAAAATTATCAGTTTCACATCAGTTTAGAGCCTCACCCAGCATCCAAATTTTTAAATAAGTCAAATCTTTTATTCTTGACTAATGGTGTTATTTATTAATTTTAGTTATTCAATGTAAACCGATCTGTGTATTTGAATATTTGTTTTATTGGTTTGGAATTCTTCATCCAATTTATATTTGGAATTCTTTTTCATTAAGCTTTACTGTTTGCATTATCACATCAAAGTGTACCACCAGAGTGAATCTGAGATCATTGTTATTCATATTTTAAACACTAAGTATTTTTTTAAATAAAACTCGCTTTCCATTAGTGCTTCATTGATTTAGCTTTATTAATTCAGCGATTGTCAAATGTTTATATAATGTGTGTATCTTATGTATGTCAACAAAAGTTTGTAGTATTCCCCAATATAAAATTATTTTATTTCGATTACATTACTATGTTTTTGTAACATTGCTTTTTGTTAAATTTTGTTTTGTCTGTTATTTGAAATATTTATTTTGTAAATAAAACATGATTTTTATTCAAATTTGTTTCGATTTGATTAATTATGTTCCATTCATCGCTGTTTCATTTTTAAACAAAACTGTTAATGTCTATATTAGAATGTTAGTTGAAGTACTTCATTTCATTTATCTAACATCTAAATAGTGTTTCGCCCTAGATCTTATTTCCAATCTTAAAGTAATTTAGCATTTTATGAATTTTTGCCAAAAGTGAGGCAAATTGAGGTATTGGTTGATATATGGACGGCCTATATTGGCAAGAACAAATTTCTGTGCTTATGGACACCTATCAACTAAAGTACTGACACAGTATCGAAGGTAACTGGTGCTTGCATATAACCCCCCTGTCCTCCAACTCACTGTGCCATTATGTACAAAGTAGATTTAAGAATTTCAAAATAAAGTTCCCAATTTTAAATTTATAGCTCTTTAGAGAGTTTAAAACGAAACCCTTTACTATATTTGTAGGGTATCCGAACACGTTCGGAATACTTATTTTTTAGAAAAACATGATGTAAACACATTTTAACCATTTTCCAAGGTTTAAGACTATTGAAGATTAGCACTAGAATTTCAATATTTGAAATCATTAATTTTTAAAATTGCTTAATGTATGCCAGTAAATATCAAGCACTTAAATTTCAAATTGGCTACAACAAAAACTATTGCTTTCGACCGAACAAAGCTTGTATCAAAATAGTTTTCTCTAGAGAAGGAACTATATGCATATGGGTTAAAATAAAAATTTTAGAACCAATGGAATATTTATCGTGAAATTTTAAGTAAACTTATGGCGTATTCACACAATGGGCCGTAAATCAAATATTTACTCAAATTACTTTAGTTAATTCCTTAGAAAACAATAGAAAGACAGTCTGCCAAATTTCATAGTAATGTGATAATTAATTTTGAGTTATTTTTTGCTCGTATCAAATAATATAAAAATAAGTTTTGAGAAAAATGCATTTAAAATATATAGTAACGGTTTTAATAATTCTGTTTACATACTTAATTCAATACATTTATAATTATACCTTATTCATGCTCAGCGTTTAATAATTTTGCTTTCTTAATCTTTAAAATGTTTTTAGTTTTTGCATTTGGCAGTGAATTGCCTCTAATTTCATTTATTTTGCCTTTGTCGCACCTATCAAATATTCTAATTGCATTAGGATAGAAACCAATAAACTTAAAGCTATTCAATAATCCAATAAAACCTTAGTTAAAACGCACTAGACATTTATGTCCCTAATCCGATAATTTGGATCTTAACAAAAACATCATTAGGTTCAACAGTGTTTTGGGGAAATTTGCAACTCTCATTAGCCTTTTGCGTTTTTCAGTCCAAAGGCATTTTCTATATTTAAAACTAAATTTGTTTACACAAGTTTTCAGCGTGTTTTGGGCTCTTTAAACCTGTGCTTCCGGCTATTTAAATACACACTTCCAGTTTATCGATCATTATGAAAATATCTTGGTTTATAATTAGACAAAAGTAAACCTGTTTTGAATATCTGACTGATCTATCTAATAAAAAAAATTAAAAATGCCATTTTTAGCGATAATTGACTTTTTCAATGTTTTTGGATATCTTAAAATTGCTTTCCTTGATATTGGTTCGTTGTTTCCTTTATAGAAAACAGCTGGGAACTTGTAAATATATTCTTAATATTTGATTTACTTATTTACGCATTTTCCAGAATCGGGATTTTTCTATCCTGTTTTGTTAGGTTCTCGGCCATATTTGAATTTTCAGCAATGAACTGATTAAGCTGCAAGAAATTCCCTCTTGCTTTTTGTGATGTCAAGAGATGCTTTCATAATTTCGTACTTAAATTATGACAGGAAACTTAGGATCAAAAACCCCAATAACAATGGGCATGTTATATGAATATGTAAGGGAATACATCTTCATACAAAATATACAGTTCTATACAACCCGATGATGCAGCAAATGAGCCCAATGACGGAGAAATTAATTATTAATGGGAATACAATTTTCTTTTAAGTCAAGTTTTGTGTATATTTCGTTAGTCTACTGTAAATAAAATATGGTAAACGGCGTTTCTATAGTAAAATATATTTCATAGAGGTATACTACGAGGGTTGGAGCTTTAATAATGGCAACTATTTACATGGAAAAAACGACTCATGTCTCCATGTTTTACAGTCCTTCAATAAAGTCGCTAGCATTGTGTATACAGTTGTGATGTCGCAGAGTACCTGTAACAGTGCCTGTTCTGCTGATAATTTCAATGGACTGGTGTACCGCCATAAGAATCTCTGGACGGTTTATGTGAGGGTCTTCTGTGAGAGAACGCTGTTTTAGGATGATACCATTGACAACATCACAGTCGTACACTGGAATGAACTTTCATATTGCTGGAGTTCTGTAGAAATTTCAAATGCCTAGGGGATCCGTAATGATGCCATTCGTTTGATTGACATTTCAATTTTGGCTGGTACTATCTGGCCCAAATCGCATCCAGTGTAATGATACTGCTGTACAACCTCTGCTGCTTCACATGCAATTTTTATCCAACTTCGTTGTTCTTGCTTTGAAAATATCCCGACAACACTTACTTTAGACCTCAAGCTAATACAACGATCAGTTCGCGTGACGTAGGAAGGACAAATCTTTTTTGCTGAGAGGTAAGATGGGTAGGTAGCTAATGTGTGGTATACGTGACATTCTTTGGTTTGGTTGCGTGGCGTTTTTACAGCACTGTTGCCACTATTAAAGTTCCAGCCCCTGTATCTATTCGGTTGAAAGAAAGTGGTAGTTCCAGCGTTCCAGTATCTGCCACGTCATCTGGAAAATATATTTGCGAGTGATAATATTGTCATAATATGTAGGAACAATTAAGAAGATTAATAAAAACGAAAATATTCACAAAATTTAGAATTTTCAAACGATTTTTAATGATTTCTGCAAGTTTGAATAATCGGAGTTGCCTCCTTTTCAAAGCAAACTCTGCAATTTTAAATGACATTTTGTAACTTTCAGAAATCCAAAATATAATTTAATGCTGTTCAAATCCTTATTGAAAGAATTCAATGTTTGAAGTAACTTATTTCGGATTTTTTTATTTATTTCTAAAGAGCTAAAACTAAAAAATGATTCCAGAGAACATGCTACGAGGAATAAAATCCAAGAACAAAGTGAGGTCTCTTGACTTGAATCTTATAGGCTTAATTCCGACCAACAAGTAATTTTTTTGTTTCCGTTCTCATAATTGCAACACTTAATTACTTAATTTCAATTTTACAATAATAATTTTAAGTTATATTGGAAAAATTTAATATTTAATTTAATTTTGAACTTTTTAATCGTTGGTCGGTCGGTCTAATGGCACTTGGGTCATAACAAGCCCTAATGCGAGTAGCTATTTCAAATGAAGAAAGAAGTGTGTGACTTTCGTTGTAAACTAGCACCGTTAAGGTGAAAGTACGACTTTGCTCGAACACACATGACGTAACCCTTTTTAGGGGGGGAGAGGTCGAACTCATTCATCCATTCGCAAGTCAGAATCCCAATCAGAGACCGACTCCTCCCTGATTCAGTACTCCCAGAGGTATCATTTGTTATGGGAACTTGGAGGACTTCGCAGTCACGACCTATTTAACGTGCCCCAACTGCCATGAGCCAACACGGCGGTCTTTGGCCGAGACGAGGATAAAATTCCCTACCTTTCGTTTACGAGACTGACGCTCTACCAATAAGACTACCGCGACCTTAATTATGAATATACCGGGTGGCCAGAAATAAAACACCCCTACTCTGACCTCCCTGGATATCGAACTACTCAGTGTAAAGGCTTGAAAATTTGTGGACATACTATTCAAAAAATGGGGAAACGGATTTCACGAAAAAAAAATTTAGTTCCAGAAATCACCGATAGGTGGCGCTGTACCACTGGACGTATGCTGAAAAGACACAAAAACACGTTTTAAACACATTTTATTTGAAAGTACCAAGCATACATGAAACAAGGACGTTATCGATGCAGGGAATGCTGCTCAATATGGTTCCCTTCCTGAAGATGTAAAATGTGAAGTCTGTGGACAGCTTGTTCAACTGCGGATCGTAACTGGTCATCTGAGATGCTTCTCACATGCAGACTGATACTCTCTTTCAAATCTGCCAAGGTTATCAGACGTTCTCGATAAACAAGGTTTTTTAAGTGTCCCCAAAGCCAAAAATCACACGGATTAAGATCCGGTGAACGAGATGGCCAAGTTGTCGGAAACGCGCGACTGATTATTCTGTCAGTGGTGAAATGTTGGCGAAGAAACTGTTGCACAGGGAGTCCAATGTGTGGAGGTGCTCCATCTTGCATAAAAGTAATGGTGTCAAGGCATTGGCGCTGCTGCAAATGGGGTACAACAAATGTTTCGAGCATCCTTTTGTACCTGTTGGCCGTCACGGTACATGTCTCAAGGCCATTGGAAGTAACCTCTTCGAAAAAGAACGGTCCAAGGATGAATGTGGCTGTGAATCCACACCAGACTGTAACTTTCGGTGAGTGGAGTGGAATCTCTTGGAAGGTACGGGGGTTTGTCGTGTCCCATATGCGACAGTTATGGGTGTTCACTGTTCCACTGAGGTGGAAATGGGCCTCATCGCTCCACAGAATCTGCCACGGCCACGATGCATCCACTTCAACTCTAGCAAGAAATGTCAATGCAAAGGTCAGTCGCATCTCCCTGTCTGTGGCCAGCAATTGTTGATTAGGGCGGATTTTGTACGGGAAACAATGCACCATTTTTCTGAGTACGTTCCACACTGTGCTATAGGGAACACCCAAGTGTCGTGACACTGCACGTGCACTACTGCAGCCTAAAACATTATCCATTGACTGTTCAACAATACCGGTGGCAACATCTTCAACGACATCTGAACGAACCGGTTTGCGTCCTCGACCAGGCTGAACTCCAAGATGTCCAGTTTCCTCGAATCGAGCGATCATTCTCCTGAGAGCTTGTGGAAGCAATGGTCCCTTACGCAAATCCTTAAGTCGGCGAAACTCTCGAAGTGCTGCTGGAGCATTTCCTTTATTCTCGTAAAACAACTTCACAAGCAAAGCGCGTTCTGGCAGCGTGACAGCCATCACTAATAAGAACGACATTCCCCACCTTTTAACTTCTTTTATACCCAGAACATGGCTTCTAACCATGCTTTATGCAAATTTTTCTGGTTACAGTATGAAATTGCAGTTACAACGGGAGTTCTAGCTTCTTTACTATTTTTATTTTCCATAAGGGGCAGAAAAATTAAAAAGGAAGCATGGAAGCATTCCATTCCGCATAAACATTTTAATTTTTATTATTATTTGTGTCTTTTGATCATAGTTCCAGTTGTGCAGCGCCACCTATCGGTGATTTCAGGAACTAATTTTTTTTCGTGAAATCCGTTTCCCCATATTTTGAATAGTATGTGTACAAAATTTTGAGCCTTTACACTGAGTAGTTCGATATCAATGGAGGTCAGAGTAGGGGTGTTTTATTTCTGGCCACCTTGTATATATATATAATATATTATTACAATCAACGGGAATACTCCCTCTCGAAATGTTCTATATTCTCCAATAAATGCTTATACTCCTCCATAACCTAAAATACTGAATATTCTTGAGTAAGGACTTTGTATGGCATTGGTTGTTGTTGTCGTGTCCGTGTTTTTCACGGAAAGGGGGTGCAGTAGCTTCTGAGGGTAAAGACCCCTGAGCACCCACAGGGCAGAAGTCCGACTTCTAGCTCACACACACACGACACAACCCTTTTTAGGGGGTGGTCGAATTCATTCATACACTCATTCATCCATCAGCAAGTCGGAATTTAGATCCAAATCAGAGACCGACTCATCCCTGATTCAGTACCCCCAGAGGTATCGTTTTGTTATGGGAACTTGGAGGACTTTGCAGTCTCGACATATTTAACGTGCCCCAACTGCCATTAGCCAACACGGCGGTCTTTGGCCGAGACTAGGACAGAACCCGCTACCTTTCGGTTACGAGACTGACGCTCTACCAACCAGGCTACCGTGGCCTATGGCATTGGTGAAAGACGGTTATAAAATATAGATAATAAAATATAGATCCATGACATTAATCTAGAATTCTTAGGGAATATTTCATGAGAATTTGTATTTTTTATGTCCACTTGTAGGCCACCGATGACAAAAATACAATTGCGACAAAACGATAGCTTTTCAAATTTCATCGATTTAAGTCATTCCATTTAAGAATTGTAACGTTTTTATGCTTATAGAAGTACACACGGACAGACTATCAACCATTTGCAAATTTAATTCAAAATTCGATAAGTTTAATTTCATATGGAGCAGTATTTTAATGTTTTTGGTGAATGTCCATCTCTTTGCTTAAAATTACGGGCATTAGGCAAGGAACAAATTCCTTCTATGACATTAGGAAAAATTAGTTACGAAGTATTGCTTGTCGGGGATATTCAGAACTTTACAAAATCTTTCCCGTTAATGTATATTTTCGCTCACTTACCGCTTACAGATTAGAGCCAAAATTTGGCACGGAACTATAGTTGCAGTCGCAAAATGACCTGCTAAAATTCATTGGCATTTATTTCATTGGATTTATGAGTTATTGCGTTTACATATATATGAAAGTAAAGGTCGATAGACGATCAACTTTTGCCACATTTGGTCAGGTATTAGATGAGAATTTGTACTCTAAATGTTAAAATCTGTGCATCAAATTTTATTTACAAAACTACTTGCATTTTTTAGTTATCAGATTCATTTAAACTCAAAAAGCAATCTAAAATATTTTTCTTGGAGAATTTTTGTTCGAAATGAGTGAGAAATATAGAAAATTTGAAGTAATATATGTACCAAATTTCACCCATCTAACTCAAGTTTTTAAGTTATGTTCAAACAAATTGGCTGACAGATAGGCATAACACTAAAAATGTGTGTCTAAAACTTAAAGATCCGTTAATACCTATCGTTCGAATTAATTCGAATCAATTGCATTTCAGCGCATTTTCTATACTCCATATGGAAGAAAGTAAAATAATTTCTTTGAAATAGATTCTTATTAGTACTGGGTGCTCAACCTAAGCCACATGTGCATTCTTGAGGTTCGAACTCGGGATCATTGAGTCCGGAGCCATGTAATATAACCTCCAGACAAAAGTATACACTCTGGTCTGGAAGTTATGGAGCTTATGAACTTGCTACCACATTACTCCCCCCCCCCCCAGTAAGTCCGAGGTGAGACAAACGATGTTATCGCACGAAGTGTTTTTGTTGGACTGTGTATGTTTGTTTAAATTTTATTGCGCCCAGTGTTATGGTGGGCAACGAACGACTCTCATCACCCACTATAGCACTTTAAGTAATAATATTTTTATCGTACTAAGCGTTATGACGGGCGTCTATCGTTTTTGTCGCACCAAGCATTATGACGACTTTTTCTACAGGTAGAGGGCGCCACAAAGGTTACGTTTGTAATTTTTGTGTCCCTGG
>JAPMOQ010065491.1:442258-483180 GCA_026543055.1 Argiope trifasciata | reverse complement strand
AAGCGTTATGGCGACTTTTGCAACCGGTAGAGGGCGCCATGGAGGTTGCGTTTGTTATTTTAGAACCAGGGCCACCAATGTGCATTCTCGAGATTCAATCTCAGTACCATTGGATCCGTAGGCGCATGGCATAACCCTTTGACAAGTTTACACTTATGAGCTTATCTCCACATTATAATGGAAAACTCTAACATTGCTATAGCTCTCATTTTCATATTATCTTGTAAATAGAATTCAAGAAGACACGGGAAGTAGAATTAAATCAATTTATTATTTCAGCTCTGAACTAAGAGCACTGTGACTGAGAGATCTTCAGCTTTTATACAAGTGGGGAAAGTTCCAGAATACCTTTCTGGAGGCAGTAAGAAAAGTCCAGAGCGCTTGTCTGGTAAATTAAAGAAAGGTCCAGAATCTTCTGGAATACGAAATAAAGGAAAATCCAATCAAGGAAAATATTTAAACAAATTTTAAGTCTACTGGGATTCGAACACTTGATCTCTTGACTATGAATCCAACATCATAACCATTCAGCTATGCAGATTCGGCAAAGTTTCGTTTCAATGCAGCAATATTAAAGGCACAAAATGCTATTTATACCTATACCTATTTTATGGAGCACCTAACCATTCGAAAATGGCCTCTAGAATATTTGTTTTTATTATATGCGAAAAGCTTCCATCTACTTTGCTTCGCAGAACAACGCACCAAATTAACATACTACATGCGATGAAAGTACTGAAACCGCAAATAATGCACGAATAAGCAATAAACGTTGTTATTACGAATTTTATTGTTAAGAAGTCTATTTGAAAAGCTTTGGGGCAGCTGTTAATCCCTCCTGGGACACATATCTCAACGAAAGACTTAACTGAATTCGAGCCGTTTCTCGGTGTTTTTGACGTTTGTTTCTCGCTTCTAGATGCAAAGGAAATCATAAAAGTCGGTAGTAAGAGTAACGAAACAGGTAAAATTATTTTTGGCATAAACTTCTAACTTCTAACTAATTGTTCCTTTCTTATGGTGCCGCTATTATATTTTATTGGCCTTTTCGTTATTCGTTATAATTCTTTTACAGAAATGTAGAGGACTATTTTTAAGAATTGGTATCTGTAATATATATATATATATATATAATATATAATGTACACAAATCATGTAATCCTCATCCTTTCATTATTCAAAATAAATTTCTTATTAACTTTAAGAAACAATTTCAATCAGTTCGAAAATTGAATGTTCGTGTGTTAGGACATTACAAACTAGATCGTTTGATCTACGACTACAAAATTTGGAACGTATAAACTCGGAAAGGTAGAGATGTGATCTAAGTGCAAATTTTTTAAATGTTTCATTAAAACTTTGATTAATTAAAAGCTGAACTGAATTTCTGAAGTTTTTCCACGAAAATTATTTAAAATATCATTGCACAAAAATTGCTCTTATACCGTTGCAAAATTGGAAAATTTATCATTTTTTATCAATTTAATAATCTTGACGAATTTTGAATTTATTTATATAATATAATATGTGCAACGTATACTACACTATACTAAAAAAACCAAATAAATCGAAAATACATATACAAGAAACAATGTTTCATTTAATAAAGGAAAAAAAATGTTTTAAAACTTTTTTTACAAAATAAAAATCTTCTTCGCAAATGCTTTAAATCAAATATTCAGGCGAATCAAAACCAAAGAAAACAAAACTCCATAAATTGAGCTGAAGTGGTAGCCTGGTGGTAAGGTCTCCGCTTCGGAAACCGGAGGGTTGTAAGTTCAAGACCCTGTTCCACCGAAGAACCACCGTGTAAACGGGTCTGGTGGACATTAAATCCATCAGGGCCAAAAGTCCATCACCTAGTGCAGTGTGGAAGTTTAGTGTGAGGTGTCGTCCTCGTCATCTGACCGTGGTTCAAAATGACGAGATCCGTCCCAAAATAGCCTTAGTGTTGTCTCAAAACGGTACGTTAATATAACTAGACTAAACTAAACACAATCCAATCGAAATTGCTAGAGAATACCTTTATTTAATCAAATAGGGATGAGAGGCAAAATGAATTGAGAAATTTTTACTTTTAATAATAAGATGAAACTGAATTATATACGGAATTAGAATACATAAAATCTGAAGTTAATTCTTAATATTGTATGAAAAAAAAAATATTTCACAGTAAAGTTCTTTAAAATTATTTTCATTTTGAGGGACTACTCCCGTGACAACATAGTACTATTAAAAGCGTAAATGTTTGCAAATCTATCTTCTAAATTTCGTGCTGTTTTTACTTTTTTTCAGTGGGCTTATAAACTATATATATATTAAACAAATTTCCAACGAAAGAAAAAGTAAGCTATTAAATATTTGATAAAACAATCCCAAAGATTTGAATATCAATGGAATAATGTAATTTAATTTTGAAAATAAAGAAAAAATTTAAGTTCGGAAATTTCAGAAAATTGCACAAATATTATATTTGTATATTTAAAGACAATATCTTAAATTTTAAAATAATATCAGATTCATATTTATGTAATAATACTTTTGGAAATCAAATTCGATATTAAAAAAACAGCTAAATGCTTCACAATTTTTCAATAAATTAAAATTTCAATTAAGATTTTCAAATCATCTTTCCTTGTTGGATTCTTATATTCGCAAAAAAATATATGTGCGAAGTTTGGTACTTCTAAGTCGAATGGTCTGATTTATAGAGCTCCAACACATATATACATACGCACTTTCATCGTTATTATAAATAAAGATAGAAATAATATTAATAATAATATCTGGAATAAGAAATTAGAGGGAAACTAAACTTTATTAAGTTTTAATTTTGCTTCCTAAGTAACATATTAGGTTATATACTTTTATAAAAATAACTTTTAAAATTCTAATATACTTTTTTACAAATACGCTTTTATTATTCATGCAGTAATATAAAGTGATAAATATGGATGTTTCATTTGTTCTGAGAATCAAATATTTCTAATTTATCCTTACTCTAGCAAGTATATATAATATCTTCAAGCTTTAAAATCAATCACAAATCAATATTTTTCTGAGAGATAACATTTAAATGACCTGTAGAGGTTAAAACCAGTTTGAACAGACAAAATTTCGATAGTAAAAATACGAAAAAAAAAAAAAAAAGAATTCGAAACGCTCTGATCTATAAGGTCAACCCCAAACAAATCATTCCCGTTCCAAATAAATATACCATTCCACCCAGGATGTGACAATCGGAGCGTGAAAATGATTGAGCGGAAAAACCACTCGAATAGAAACTCTTTGACCGGCGAAAGTTTACGTTGCGCCCATAAAAAACAGTTTTTTCGCCACTTTGTATGGATAGAAAAATATCTGAAAGCCTACTAAATGTCTCTCAAGCTTTATCATGCAACGCAAGTGTTAAAAATGCTTTGAAAGAACAATTTTTATAAGAAAAGCAATTTTTGTGAAAACAATTCGTATAAAAATATTTAATATGAAGAAATCGTTTACTCGTAATTCATTTTCGATTGCATTTTCACCAAAAGATTAGTAGATGTCAAGTGATTATGAATTTTTCCAATGCTATTGCGAAAGAATTAAATAAAATTGTTTTTAAGAACGAATATATGGAGCTTTTTCCTTCGTCTTTTTTAACATAATCGTATTTTTTAACTAAAAGAATTTATTTCATTTTTTATTTTGCCATGCCCTTACGAATACTGATTAAATTTACTCCAAATTCTTTCAGTGATCTTCGATTAAGGCAATTTTTCATGAGATTTCTGTCATATGACATAAGTAACAGCATGTGTCATTTGGAATTCTTCAGCATATTTTATTATGAGAAGTATTATTACTTTTTGCATTTTTTACAAGATTCTCACTTTGTATGGCTAGAAAAATATCCAAAAACCTACTCAATGTCTTTCAAGCTTTATCATGCTGAGCAAATACTAAAAATGCTTTTTTGTGAGAACAATTCGTCCAAAAATATTTAATATGAAGAAATCGTTAGCTCCTAATTCCTTTCCGATTTCATTTCCACCAAACGATTAGTTGATGTCACGTGATTATTAATTCGTCCAATTTATTGCGAGAGAATTAAAAAAAATTGTTCTTTAAGAACGAATATGTGGAGCTTTTTTTATTCGTCATTTTTAATATAATCGTATTTTTTTAGCTAAAAGAATTTATTTCATTTGCTAGAACTTTTTATATTGTATGCCATAACGAATACTGATTAAATTCTTTCATTTTCATGAGATTTCAGTCATATGACATAAGTAATTGCATGTCTCACTTGCAACTCTTCGGCATATTCTATTATTAACAGTATTATCATTTTCTGCATTTTTTCAGGATTCTGAATGGATTCAACACTTAATTTAATCTTTTAAGATATTAATATGGAAAGGTATTGCTGCTGATACATGATTTATAACTAAAATTGATTTCTTCAGTATTTTGTAATGACAATGAAAGCTCCTAGTAAACATTTCAATATTTGCTTATGTGTACACAAATTAAAAAGATACAAGCTGGAAATGTTGGCTCAATTTACCTGCGAATTATAAGTTGTTACTACTGATTTGAAAGAAACCTTGTATACGACTTGAAGAAAATTATTTTAAATAATTTTCTTCTAAAAATATAATAATAATATTTAAGTATTTTTACGTTCGATTTATATTTGTGAAAATTATTGTCCTATATTTGCGCCACTTAAAAGACAATTTTTTTCTGTCTTTTAATTCCATTTATACTGTAAGATTATCTTTTATGTTTAAAGTTTCTTAAAATTTTAAAATACAGAGCTCTATGAATTTAAAAATATATCTATAAGGTACAATTAGACATGGGAAATGCTTTATTTTATCTCATATTATTGTGATAAGTAATATAATTTGCAATCAGTTTTATAGATAATGCATACCTAAAAAAAACAGTTTCATAAAATAATTCAAAACTTCATTAAGTAGAAATTAATTTCTATGTTCAGTTATTTTTAATTGCTTGTATATCTGAATTGAAATTAGATAGCTGGAATACATTCCTTATAAAATGACACCAAATCGCCAAAGCAAGATGGCCGCCCATTGAAATCTACTTTATTGAGTCCTTTTACATCGCAAAGGATGCCAACAATGCCAAGTCGCCAAAGCAGAAAACGTTTTAAACTTAAAAAAATAGCACTGTCACTAAATGTCTGAGTGATGAATTAGCAACTTTTTTTAATGCAGTAAAAGTAAAAAACTTTTTATTTTCTCTTATAAGGAATATGTAAATGAAAAGTATTTTAATCTTTTAAAATTTCAAATTAGAGATTTTCATGCAATTCAGACTTTCTGATTCATAACAACATATTTTTAAAATTGCGTCAATCTGACAGCAAACGCAATAATTCAAAATCACTTTGAACTAGATGAATGAAATATGGCATGAGAAGTTTTACTCAAATGTTGTAGATTTCTGCAACATTTATAACAAAATCCATTCAGAAGAAATATATCTGTCCTGCTATCCAAATATAAATTAGCATAATAATTGCAGTACGCTAAAATGTAATATCTGAGCTATAGATATATATCAAATTTGTATCAATTGTGACAGTCAGCTATTTTAAAAATTTATATGCATGTGAACATAATTCAAAAGAAAAATAACTTAAAATAGGTCACAGTTTTATTATGGATACTTTTGAACGAAATTCAATCAGAGAAAGTTTGGTTGTTCAAATCTAAATGAAATTGACTATTACAATACATAAAATCAAGCCAAAACGTCAATAAATTTGCTATACAGGATTAGCATCTAAAATTTTGTTTTTTAAATTAAATCTGTACAAGATTTGACCGTTTGTCTGTCTATACTTTCTCTAGCATTTAAACGTAACATTACTATAATGCAATAAATTAATTATATTATTTTATGTGTCCAAATGTTTTTAATCGATCTGCCAAAAGGCGTAGAAATTATACTATATGTGTGTTTTTGATTTTTTTGTTTTGGCGATTGAATTTTAATCGCCAAAAAAAAGTGCCAAAGATCATTCGCCAAATGGCTCTTGCGAAACTATTGCACGCTAATCGTACACGGTTAGTAGTGCAGTAGTATATTTATTAGAAAGCGTTGGGGAAACCACTTTGGCTGGTATTATCGCATATATGAATTAAGATAAACATGACAAATTTGAAAACGATAATATGAATACTTTTAATTAAAAAAAAACAATTCAGAAGGATTTTTTTGCCTTTACAAAAGATAATATAATTATTTTTTAAGTTAATCTTTGAACATAATAAAAGCTGAACTCGAAATATTGAATTCTGATAGCTTTAATAATTTTATCGTAGATTTAAATAAGGCAATAAAATAAAGTAATTCAGTAAATTTTCTTTAAAAATATATTTAAAATATTTTTGTATTACTGAACTTTATATGTTAAAGAAATTCTTCTCTTTAAATTATCACTTGAAGAATATTTTTATATTTCGTTTTTTTTTTTTAAATCTTGTAGTTTATATGCAATGCAATAAAAAAAGACAAAGAATTTATCCGTAACTGTGCTTCTAAAACTATTTTGTTTAAATATTTCAGTTTCCCACTAGTACAAATATTGCCGCGTAGATTAAATTAACATGCATGGAAAAGCCCTGTGTTAACGAAAGTCAAAGATAACACTCCTTAATCGCAACTCGAGACTTTATTCAAGGAACTAAACCTTACATCTGCTTTTGTCAACAAGACGAAATTATTCAAATCTTCAAGTAACAATGTCAGACTTAGTGTGAATAAATCCCCATGGAAATTTTTTTCGATTTTTAAGGGCCATTGACATCTACGAATATATACGTCTCACCATTTATTGTTATCGTTTTTTAAAACTTTCTATCTTGTATTATTCTATCATTTTATGTAATTTTTTAAAAGATCCTTTCATGCAATTATATTAAAATTGTTTCAATTTCACGAATTGTCAATATTTTAACATACGATTGGCGCAGTTTAGCCAAGGTTGGCTCTTTCGAAACTAAAATCACAACCAACCAACTGATCAAATTTTCAAGACTTAAAGAGATACAGAAAATATAAGAATATTCTAGAACAAACGAGGAATAATAGAAGGTAAATTCGTAACAAAACAAGAGAACAACCTGTCCGTCGTCAGATACGAACTTGCAAACAGTCGCTCTCTTTCCATAGCATTCTACCACTAAGCCACACAATTATTACCAAATTAGAACAAGTTTGAAGTATTTTGATAATTAAATGGATTAATTACAGTATCATTATAATTTAATTATCAAAACACTTCAAAACTGAAATCTATAACTACAATTCTAATTTGGGGAAATTGTTTTAAAGATTATATTTAATGGTTTTAAAGAAGGTTATGTTGATGGAAGAAATGTTTTTAAAGATTGTTTTTAATGGATTATATTTAATTCTTCATAATAATCTTTAAAACCACTATATATAATGATTTTAAAGATTATTATGAAGCATTTCGATCATTAAATTTATTAGTTACAATATCATTTCAGTTTAATTATCAAAATACTACAAAACAGAAATCAGTTACTACAATTCCAATTTGGAGTAATGGTTAGAAATATTATATTAGATAATATAAAATTGTATATTAAAAGATTAGAAATCCGATTATTTATTTTCCTTTAACTAATATCCTACTTTTTTATATCTATACATACTAAATGCTTCGAATGCAAGAATTCGTTGTTTAAACAAAAGTTGAGGTGACTTCATACTGAATCATCAAGAACAATTCTTTAGAATATAACGATTCAATCGATAATAAAACTCGATAAATAATTACGCGTTTAATTCATTGTTAATGAGTCTTATTCAGCATTTCTCACAAGAAGAAAGCAAACAAGATGTATGAAAGCAGAACTTATTTCTGCGTTAATTAACTTCCTTAAACAAAATGGCAGCGATGATTTCGAAATAAAATGGAGAGAAACATTAAAAGTACAAACAATTAAGCACAGAGCAGAGGAATGCCTTAACAAATGACACCATATGTCATCTTCATATTTGTTTTATTTTATTTTAAGGAATGAACATGACTGAAAATAACTAGAAAATCCTAAGCAGATCGCCAAATTTAAGAATGAATAAATCTAAGCAAGATTAAATTATCGTTTGGTGATTTCTATTCCAGTAAATTAGTTTTACTGTTTGGATTTCTGAAAAATTCAAAATCAAGTATTTATTTATTTATTTTACATTCATTAACTTTTTTCTTTTAATTTTATTTTAAGTTAAAATGATCGTTTTCAAATAAATTTTAAAAATTGTATCTGTTCATCTAAGAAAACAATAATATCTTTATAAGTGAATAAATTTATATACAAGGCTTTTTTTATTCATTTCATACATTTTGGTTATAAAATTTTCATTTATTTCGCTTGTTACGGCAATAGCAAAAATGCCAATGTCGTCTAGTAACAAAAATTACAAATGCGAAAATAAAAAATGTAAATGTTAGATGACGTGCGCTGTTTCATTTAAAATAAGACAACGGAAACATATAGATTGGCTACAACTTCTTACTATTACTATGAATAATTTTTTATGTAAATAAATTTTGAAATAATCCTAAGTTTTCTCATTACTTCAAAAAGATGTGTTCGTATACAAAACAAAATTATTGTTTATTCCTCGATTCGAAATCCTTCCGCGCTATTACACATGCGTGAGAATGCATTTATTATTCAAATAGGAGTGAAACGAAAAATGGATAAAGGGATTTTTACATCTATACTTATAATAAAGATCAATGTGTGTGTGTGTGTGTGTGTGTGTGTGTGTGTGTGTGTGTGTGTGTGTGTGTGTGTGTGTGTGTGTGTGTGTGTGTGTGTGTGTGTGTGTGTGTGTGTGTGTGTGTGTGTGTGTGTGTGTGTGTGGACCTATAGCTACCAAATTTGGTACATGTACACCTTGGAGGTCGGGAATGTGTACCTCGGAGCCCTTTTTTTAAATTTTTAATTAGAATTTGAATTAATTAAATTTGAAGCGAAATTTCGACGTTTTTCCGCTATAACTTCCGAAATTATTATCGGACAAACATGATTTTAACATCAATTTAAAGATTAAAAAAATTAGCTTTCTAATGGTATCAGTGTTTTAATGTATAACTCAAGCCTCTATTTTTAACGAATTTTTAAAGAAATATTTTAACCATGTTTTTTTAGCACGTGACTGGATAAAATAAAATAAAACAATGCCGGAAGTTCAAATAAAAAAAACAACTATCATCGCAAATCAAATATAAAGAAATACAACTTTCAGCTCGTGACTGGATAAAATAACATAAATATAAAATGTGATATTTTCTTTAAAAAATAAATGCAGAGCAAAGGTTTCTACGATCGTTTGCAATATCTATATCATTAACTCAATAAATCTTCTTTATTTACAGCAAACCTGATAGAATTTAGAAAGGATATGCATTGAAATCCTGATTTAATGGCATATTTCTATAATCGTTTGCAGTTTCTGTATCATTAATTCAATAATTTTTTTCACTTTTTCGCTTTTTTTAAAAAACATATTTTACATTTTGGCAATATTATCGAGAAAAGCATTTTTAATATTTTGGAAGCATAACCGATAAATTGTTAGAGCAATAAACTCAAAAAGTTTTTCCGAATTAAGTTACCGACTCTTTAACTACTAATAACTGAATCTTTTAACTTTAACTATTTCTTAAATTTTGGCAAATGAATATGTGATTTAATTGAAAATTTTAGAACGCATTACTCATGGCGAACTAGCTGATCGCCAAAGGCGGCTAGTTTAATTATAAGATGAATTTGAATTATATGCGGAATGACACATAAAATCGTCAAGAACAAAATTCTTTATTAAGAGTTACCTAAAATTTGATAGTTCATTTTTGCACAGGTTAATAATATTATAATTTTATTAAGTCATAATATTATCAAAAAATGCAATAAAAATAAGTTTAATAAAAAGATTTTAATTTCTGTCACATTTCATCAGAATAAATAAAATATACTCCTTTCCATAGCGTTTTGGTGATTAGAATTAATTCTATATGCAGACAGCAGATAATTTTGAGTTAAAATAAATTAAGATGGTCAAAACGACAAAATTGATTGATTTTTTTTAATTATTTTACTGAATGAAAAAAGTATCATCATATTTTCCTATAATATATTTGGTGTTATTTGTAATAAAGATGTATGTGTGTTATTTATTTTTATTTACAATTTTTTTGAATAAATCCTTATAATTTTGTTATAAAATTATTTTTATCCGTGACATTTTTACAATTTAGCTCTGTTTGTAATGTAGTATATCCTATTTACACCCTTTTGCTCTTATCAAAGCTTACTATTATTCAGTGAACTTGCACTCCAATAAATTGTAATTTAAATCGCTTTTAAATGCAAATATTCAGAATTGCCCTTTATTTTCAATTATATGCAACTATATTTAATTGCAAAGAGATTGCAGTTTAACATAATTCAGCGTCATAACAATGTAATTCGCTCAAATCAACCTCATTTATAGCATTCTCCCTTAAGTAAAAATAAGAAATAAATAATTCACAATTCATGTTAACCGAAGCAAAAGATTTAACAGAATCAAAGATAATAAAAAAAGTATGGCAACAGTTGCTAGCGATCAACACCTTATCACATGCTTAAAGAACTACTTAAAGTTCCAAAACAAAGTAAAAGGAAATCCTTTTTTTTTTTTTTTTTTTGAAAGACAAATAAAAATGAAAAAATAATAAGGTATTTTGTGCAGAGGAAAAATCAAGGCAAACGGTTTAAATCAAGGCTGGCCATTGAAAAATTATATGCCGCTTTTTTTCTGGTTTTCAATGAACCTATCTGCTATAAATAAGACAGGAAAAATAAGTTGATTGTTCTATTGGAGGATAACATTGGAAAAGAAACCTAAGAAAAGGTGACTTATTTTGTCTTAAGGCGTAGAACAATTTTTTATTTCCTTTATGGTCGTAAATAGTTCAGAAAAAGGAATGTTATTTCCCAGAAAAATATGATATACAGTCTTTCTAACAATTGAGAGTACACTTTACTATGACTTGAATAATTCGGTTTTCAATATCAATAACACATTTCCCTGAAGCGTAACATGTTTTTATTTTTACACTTGAATTGTTTAATTTAAAGTAAAAACAAAGAAAAATTTCTGAACTGAAATGTTGCAGAAGTAATTCAAATAAACATACTCAGATTTTCGCCCCAAAAAAATGAATACACCTGCGAAAATTTCGTAATATCACGCATAGAAAGTAAGTGTCAGTATTTAGTTACATCTTCTTCTTCTTTAGTTACATTGTCTTTTGGCTTCTGTAATGACCTCTGAGAGTTGGGATAACAATTTGACCAATGTTTGGTGGTATGTGAAGATATTTTACCCCATTCTTCCTGCAACATTTGTTTTAAATGTGTTTTTTTTCTATTTTTGTGTTTTTGAACCACTATTTTGAGTTTGACCCGCATATATTCAATGCATTAATGTCATTGTACTTTGGTGGTGTTTATCACTGATGTTCACAATGAAAAAGACTTACCACTTTGACATTATATGCAATATGTTTGGGGTCGTTATCCTGCATGAAAATGAAATTTCCATCTATACAAAATGAATAAAAATAAGTCACAACGGAAAAAACAATTATGGGAAGAAAAACGAAAAAAATTATTTGTAATGAAATTCGTTAGGTTAATTTCATCGATAGAAAAAATTATCTTTATAAATCTAGTTTATAAATAATAATTACTTATAATATAACTTAAAATAAATTATAATGTAATCTAAATCTTATAAATAAGGTCAAATAATCTATGGCATTTTCAATCAGATCACAAGCACACAAAAATTGATTTTATGTGAATATAAAATGTTTATGATCATTTATTTTACAAGAACATTTTAAATCTTGTTATTTTCCTTCAGCTAAAAATCGTTTTCATCTGGTATCCAGATGTTATTGTTAGCATCTTTTATTCTTTTTTCGTAAAAAAAATAAGCTATCATTAGTAATGTTATTAACGAAAAGAATAAATAAAGAATAGAACAGTGCAATGAAAGTATTTTTTAATAATATTATGTGGTATTATAGTCATAAGACAAAAACGAAAATTATTGATTTAGACATGTATTCCTGTTGTTTACTCTGCTTACATTTAGATCAAATTTTCAGAAAAGAAAAAAATGTGCTATTGTTTAGCATTTGTCTACTATAATGCGAAGTAAAAAGGAAGACAATATGCATACAAATATAAAACAGGAAAGCAGTATGCATACAAAAGCATTTTTTTATCTTGTCAAATATGTTGTAACAATAAATAACGGAGAAATAAAAATGTAAAATAAATTATTTTTAATGAAATACTTTGTATTTCATTATATAGTCAGTTAAAAAATGTACTTATATAAATTGAGCATAAAATAACCGATTCTGACTATGTTTTATGTATCATATACTATCAGTATCATGAATAAATGAAAATTAACTGCAGTAAAAATTCATAGAAACATAAAAATAAGTATACTTTTCACCTGAAGCATTATTAAATTTTATCTATCTTTCATTTCAATCCAACTTTTCAGACATCAACAAAAATATTTCTGTTTTTATAACAATTACATAAAACACTGAATATATATATATATATATATATAATTTTAAATTTTTTCTAACTGACAAAGAAAGTTTTGGAGTTCGACCGATTTTGAGATGAAATTAATCCATTGTTTTTCTAAATATCAACGCATGCGTAATCGTCGCGTGTCGTAATTGTTTCAAATGGTTTAAACTGGTTAAGGACTTAAATTAATTAAGACGATTCTTAGGAGTTCAGACAATGAATCATTTAAATACCAAGTTGTAATTTTAGTCGGCGATAAATCGCCAAATACCTCAAACTTCTGCATTATTTTTAAGTAATCCTAAAAGTGAAAAATTATTGCTCCAAAGCGATAAATATCGTCAATTCTTCGCCTACGTATTTTGAGGCTTCAAAAACCTCAAACCAAAACAGCATGGTCTCACATGACAAAATATTTTTTTATGTATTTAAATTCATTTGCACCTGCTTTCCAGATATTAACAATAATGCTTAGTTATTCTCCGTCTGAATTCTGTTTTTATAAGAATTAGAAGAAGCAATGACAAAAAAATAGAAATGTAAAATTAGTTTTGTTTTTCTTTTTTTTATATCAGTTTATGCGATGCTAAAATCACTAGACAAACATGATTATATGTTTATCCAAACATGCATTCGACATCACACATTCACTCTTTGCTTACGTTTACCTTAAAAGTTTTTATTATTGAAGATATGTCTTATTGTTTCGCAATTGTCTATTATAATACAAAATAGAAATGCAATATTGACATGAAAACTTTTTTACAGCCTACCATTTTAATATCCTAAATCTCTAAAATTACGGAAGTGTGGAACTTCTCAAGAATTTTAGAAAACAACTTCAGGTGTAAGTTTTGTTGCCTCAAGCTTATTTCCAAAATGTAGGCAAATACATTTATATAAAAATATGTAAACTAATTTACAAAACTATAAAAAATAAGCTCATTAATAACTTTAAAAAATTAATCAAATATTTATAAAGCTTTCAGAAAAATATTTTGTTTAAATTAGAAGTTTTAATTTTAAAAATTTTAATAAAGAAAAATCATTTTTAATTAAACGAAAAGCGATATTTAATAATTCGAAAAAGTCTCAGAATTTTTTAAAAAATCTCATAATTTAATTTAAATTTTAATATGCAATTTCAGGATGACAACTAATTATCTATGAAAAAATGAAGCAAAAAATAATAAAAATTATTTCAATCAGTAAATAAATTATTCTCACAATAATTAACAGCATTTATGCAATGCGAAATGAACTTAAAATTCGAAGTCCCGCTAGTGATTATATCTTTAGGCTATGAGTTTCAACTTTCTTATTTTTAATTCTAACTTGCAACTTTGCAATACAAATAAATACATATAATATTTTTTAAACTCTAAATTGTTATTAAAATGCATGTTGTAATAAATTATATGCAATATGTGCATTAAATATAGACAATAAATAGTTTTGATATTTTCATGCACAAATTCCAATAAAAAACAAAGAACTATGACGCAGCTTTAGGCTTAATTCGACCTACACTAAATTTCGTTATTTTATTAAGAAAAAAGAATTATAAATAAAATTTAAAATTCAATTCCTACTTAGGTTAACAAAGGAAAATTTTATTTTTATTAAATAAATATCAAAAAGAAATTACTATCAAAAAATGATTGATTTTCGCAAGAATTGAGCTTACATTCTTCACCTTCACTTGAAACATCCTTGCATCTTACCTATTGAGCTACTACCTGTTAATTTCAATGTTCATTACAAACTACTAAAACTCTATTTAAAGTGTTAAAAATTAATTAAATTAAATTAATGAATTAATACTTGAAAAAACTGTATTAACATCAAGTATCATCCAGTACAAGTTTTAAAAAATGTATTCGAACTCGAGTGGATGAATAAAAAGTGTTTTATTAATGATTGAAAATTTGAACAAGACATATAAATAAATAAATATAGGTAGGAGGCGAAGTAATAGTAGGAATTGAAAAAAAATTACAACAGATTACTTTTGTTGTTGAAAAAATAATGAGCATTTTAGATAAAAATTTTACCATTTTGATTAGTTCAGTTTAATGCGAGAATTTAACTAAAAATACTAAATAATAGCTCAATTCCGTTTAATGTTTGTAAACAGTTTATGAAAAGAAAGCTTTTTTCTATTACAAATAAGAAATCTCAAAAACAAGTAAAGCCTTCACAATGCTTAGAAGCGTTCGAAACTAAATTCATAATGGAATTATCTCGTGATCATGAATTCATCCACTGAATAATATTCGATTGAACTGAAAGAAATGGAATGTGATACTTGAAAAGAGCAATATTATGATGCAATTGCTTTCTTTGACTTCAATCAAAAAATTTCTGGATCTACGTCAGGTTTGTTTAGACAGCCAGTCACCATCGTGATATTGATTTTTAGAAACATTCCACCGCATGTTTGATAGGTGTCAATCACCCCTGCCAGACAACTCACGAGTGGAAAAATGTTAGCTGAAACTTCATATAATGTGAGGTTTTGCCAATGTTATTATCTAATATGGAAATAATTTTTTAGAATATTCAGTTAACGCATTATAGAATATTAAAATATTGTTAAAATAGCGAAAAAATCTTCACAACAGTTTTTTTTATTTTTTTGTTTTAATAAGTTCAGCAGATATCACCTTCACATGATAAATGTAACTACACATATTGTCTGAATAATTAGGATAAATTTGTTTCTCATTAAAATCGTCAGCTTTGTTTATATTTTTCCCTTATTTTTTCAAGCTGCAAAATGAAGAATTATCGTTTGGCGTTTGTCTGTTATAATACTGAAAATGATAACAATTGCCTTATGAAAAGTTAACATTAGGCGGTATAATTAACATTAAAAAATCCAAACGATATTTTTGAAGCATGTTTCAAATGTGTATCCCTTGTGCTTTCAAAATGGTCCTAAAATTATTAACCATCATATATACTTATTAACTAATTTGGGGAAAAAATGGTTTAATAATTCTTATGAAAATCGTCAGATATTAAAGAAAAATACTAAAAATATTTAAATAATTTAGAAGAAAATTATTTCAATAAAAATAAAGTAAACGATTTATTTTTAAGTAAACAGAAATCTTTAATTGGGAGATAACTTGATGTACTCAATATTGCATAAGATGAAAATATTTTCATTTATTTTTTGAATAAAAATTAAAATAAAATATAGTAATAAAAATAAAATCACTTTTTAGTTCATTGTCACGAAATTTTAACTGAATCTTTCCTTATAATTTTATATTTATTAGAAACTTTTAATGCACTGGCAAAATGTTACATTTATTACACATGATTATGATTTTTTAAATTACATAATATATTTTTAAAGCAAAAGATATTTTCATAGAAAATAGTAATAAATTTTAGTACCATTTATATCTTTTACATTTCATTAAAATAATAATAATATTCATTAAACCAATCAGTTTTTACTTTATCGTGTATGAAGTATAAAAAAATATTGAAATCGACAAAAACTTTCAACTCAAATGCTTTGATGTAAATTTTTTGAAATCCTTATTTTAGAGCTTCCTGGGTTCAGAAAACACATTTTTTGTATTATTATTGTTTGTCAGCTTAGTGTAAAACTTAGTCTTCACACAATGCTACAGCTAATGCATTGAAATTATCTGGAACTTAGACAAATGGATTAAATCCAAAACTTTCTGTTATGTTTTCGATGACAGGCTGGAACGTCCTTTTATAATTTTTTATCGCCAGTAGCCAAGGCTATAGAAAATGTCTAAAGGTAATATTAAAAGTAACCTAATTATCGGTTACCTTACATTGGAATTATACTTCACAGTGTATTTGAAACTAGAAATGCTGAAACATTCGTGGGTCAATATTCCAGTACAGCTTGTTATATTTGGATATTATAATATCCTACAAAATTGATCTCCATGTTGTTCAGTGTAATGAAAACATCTCGGCCTCTAGAGATAAGCATGACGAATCACTTTAATCAAAAGCCTCAACAGGGGAACGGTGACGATGTCATATCCTTTAAACATTTCATTCAACCTTAACTCGAATATTCAGTAATGAAATATTAAAATATATCCAAAACCGTTGTAAAAAAAAAGATCTTACTTTTTTTCAGAGTTAAAGGCTTTGGGAATGGTTTAGGTCGAGGTCACTCGATATGGTAAATATTTTATTTAAAAATTTTTGTTCTAGATATCAATCTATATTTGTTTTTCACTGTGGAATTTAATCAATATGTCTTTAAATCATATCATATCTGCTTAAATCTTTTCTATTAAAAAATGAAAAATGCCGTCAATTTTTATTGAAAACTATTATTGTGATTGTTTCTTTTATGAACTGAGGTTTTCATCATTCAAATTATTCAAGGGACATTTTTGCCCATAATTAGTAGATAGAATTTTTCAAAATCCTTTCGCCAGAACTAGAAATTTAAAAAGACGATAATCTGTCATATCTAAATATCAAGCTGTCATAATTACGTTGAAAATTCTAGAGAATAATTTTTTTTCACTTTCTGTAATTGATTATTAATGATAAGAAATCAAAAAACATTCAAGTTTCTTTAAAACCTAATTAAGAGAATATTAAAAATTTTAAAGAATTTGAGCATAGTTAAAGTTTAGCACAAAACAATTCGAAATTAATTCCTAATAGAATTTGCATTGAAAAGTTTCAGTTTAGATCCCTGCTACCACATTAGGAAAAAAATTACTAATTGTCAAAATAATAACTTTTTACAAGCATAAAAATCATTTAATATAGATTAAATCGAAAAAATTCAATGTGCAGAAAATATCTAGATAACTATTATCATTTCGGTACAAAAAAATTGTTTGTTTTGATTAGAAGAATATTAAATCTTTTACGAGCATAAAAATCGTTTGTTATAAATTAAGCCAAAAAATTTCAGTTTTATATTATTATTTTTATTCGCTCATTTTGTTATTTCGCTAAGAAATTGTTTGTTTAGATTGGCAAAATACTTAATTTGTACAACCATAAAAATAGTTTGCTACAGTTAAAATCACAAACATTCCACATTTTTAAACTTGAAAATTAATCGATGTTAAAAATAGAAACATCCACAAATGAATAATTCATCGGCATTGAAAACTATAAAAACAAGTCCTTAAATTGTTTAAAACTTGGTATAATAATCTTTTGAAGACTACTTTGTTTAATTTCAAATATTATTTTATTTAGTAAAATATAATATTTCAGTATGATAATATTGATACATTGCAATTTAAAAGTCACAACGTCCATGATGAAAACTCGCAATTATGAAACAACATTTTGTTCAAAATAATCGTCCTTTGAGCTTATAACTACCAATAACATATGTGGTTATTTTTTAAGTAATATGTACTCACGGGAGAATATTTTTCAACAATTTAAATGGATTTTTTTTATTAAAAATTTATTTTAAAGGCAAATACGAAATATTTCAGATCATGAGGTAACAAACCTTGTTTAATATTGTCACATTTTTTTCCCGATTTTTTTCGATATAAAAAGTTTTAAAAATCATTTCAGGCATATTTTATAAAATTTTCTTGTTTTTAGTCACTTAATTTATGTCTTGCAAAGATGTCTATGAGATAATTTTTTGTTCATATTATCATTGTATGTAATTAATAGTAAAATATACACAGACGAATTCAAACCTAAACAATTATTATGGAACAATATTGTGAACAAGAAATTGATATCTCCTTCAAATGTTTCTTTAATTTCTGTCTTTTCTATCTGAATATTTCTTTCGTATTCAGCAAATAAATTTCGAATCAATAACCCTTGTTTAGTTTTTTTTAGATTGATAAAACGAAAATGTATCATGTGACAATTTAAAATTGCTTTTCCATTAAAAGTCATTGGAATAATTGTACAATGGTTGAATAAGAATAATTATTTAGATGATAGTTCCGGAATTTTAAGATGGTTTTTAATTATAAATTTCTAAATCATATTAAATCAGTAAATCCTCAGCGGGTATCATTAAAATTTATGTTCTAAGAGTTTCGACAAAGTCATTCTAAAATATTCGTTTGCTTTGTATAAATAGATACTGTCATTGTTTCCGGCGCTGTTTTAAATAATGCCATTTTGTAGATTTATAGGAATTAAATTTGGTTAAATATTCTCAAAGACTGTCTGTAACGATAAATGCAATGCAAATTGATTTCAATGATAAAAAAGAGTGTATGTATGTGTCTTGATTCTTTGTAGCCAAGACGTTTGAATCTACTTTTATAAATTTCGCACACATATATTATGGAGAACAAGAATATGTATTTCAGAAATAATACTGCTTAACATTTTAATCAGAATTTTATTTTTAAGGAAAAAACACTTGCGTAGGGCTATTATTTTTCATTAATTAATTCCAAAGATATTATAACAATTAAATAAATTTTAGAAGTTATTAAAGTAAATTAATAAATGATCTTAATGCCATCAAATTAATTTGATTGCAATTTGAAAATTGATTATTTTTTTATTTAATAATTTTTACTATTGTAATGAAATTCTCCCAATTTTTAGTGTTTCTTCAAATAATTAATAGTGTGATTTTTCTCTTTCAGTTGAAAACTACTGAGAAAATGAATTTGTAATTATTTGTTCAATTAACACGAGGAATAAGAAAGTAAATTTATATAACCTTGAAAAGCCACGTCCAATTAAAAGACGGATTACCCCTTCACTTACGTTTGAATGAAGCTTTAATTTCTTGAAATTCGTCACTTGTATGGAAGTCTATAAAACCGAATGTGTAAAATTATCAAATTTTAACAAGACTTCATTCTTAATCATTATGTGATCATTAGAAATAATTTCCGATATGATCGTGAATGTTGTTATATTGTTTCCCTCTACAGTAAATGTCCTGGTACGGAAAATAGTTTTACAGATAGTTGTTAGCTAGCTAGTTGTTACTTATGGCACTTTACAAGCCCGCTGAAAGTTATCTGTTAGCAATTTAAGCCGAAAAGAATGTCCCTTGTTTGTTCACTAGCGCCAACTAGGGCCAAGAGTACGACTTGGCTACTTCATGCATCACATTCACTTGTACAGCTCCTTTTTACAGGGGGACACATTCACACAACTCACAGATAGAACACAGAAGAAAAACCGCGAACCGGGACTCAACCTCGGGAAGCCAGATCACGTGAAAGACTACCCCTATGCTAGGAGTCGGCATTAAATAATTATACTTCATCTTTGTGACTAAACAGAACGCATTCCATTGTTTCTGTTTCGCTTTATTTAAAACTTAATATATATTTCCAAACTCATAAACAATTTTTCAATTTCTACTGTTAGTTCACACTCTCCCCATGTTAATTTATATACCTCGTTCAAATTTCCAATCGTTAATAAAATAATTTTTATTCATCCGCTTAAGTTTAAATGCAGTTTTAAAAGATTTCAGTGGGTGACACTTGATGTTAATGCGTTTTTTGTCAAATATTAATTCAATAATTAAGTTTATTAAATTTTTGATGTTTTAAATAGAGTTTTAGCCGTTTTTAATGAAAATTGAAATCGGCAGGGAGTAGCTCAATCGGTAAAGTGCAAGGATTTCAATATTTTTTGTAAGGAGGTGAAGAATGCTTCACATTTGCTTGCAAAACCTCTTTTTACAGGGGAGGGGGGTTCATTCACACACTTCACAGATAGAACACAAATGAACAACAACCATTCACAAACCGTGACTCCCGTGCACGAGGAAGACGTGCTATTCCTATGTTAGGACGCCACTAATAACTATATAGAGTCAATTACCTCCGACCTTAATATCAAATTTAACGACGTTGACAGCAAAACCAAGGGTTCCACAAATAATAAAAAACCTTTACAATCGCTCCATCAAGGTTCTATTTTGTTCTAGAAGGTTCTATGCTTTGTTTACAAAATCTCCAGAGACAAAGCTGAAGAGTCAGTCAATACAGAATCTTTTGAGAGTAGCAGACTATTCGAGAGATATCAGTAGTTGATCGAAGTCTCTCACCTGTAATTTTTCTAAGTGCTTTGTGCGACTATAGTTACATATTGTCTTTTTCTTGCTTGTATTCTGCTTTTTAATGTGGTGTTGCACTTGCTTTGACTGTTTTCTTGTTATCTACGTGCCCGCCTTTTTGTGTAAAATAAAGCTTTGCTATTTACTTTTGACGCTTTTTCCCGTACACCCACCAGACGATAGGGGATTATCTCAATAATCCTCTTAAATTATGCTCAAAAGATTTAAATGAATTCTAGCACAAACAATACTTTTACCAAATCAGCTAGTCAACAAAAGTAAATAGTGTTAAATATTTCTTTATTTATATGAAATAACTTCTTTTTACAAAGCATAACATCCTATAAAATTATTTCAACGAATTGAAAGTAGAATTTCTCTTTTTTAAATGACAAAAATAACTTTCAAATTTTTATTAATATGCATAAGCCTACATCGCATTAGTAAACAAGATTTCGAAGTTAAATTTTTTAATGTCTTTTTTTAAAAAGAATAAGAGCTCAACCAATATATGCTGCAGTGGGTTATCAAAAAAAAATAGTCAGACTAAAAAAATTCCAAAGAATATAAAAAAGCGAATTTTTTTAAATTCTAATCTTTTATTATATTTCTCCGAAATAATCGAATCAGACTGCTGGATAATCAAATCAGGAAATGAATGAAAAGAAGTTCAAAGTGAATTTTTTCGAACAATCTTTCGCGTTCCTTCTTTTTATCGTCTGATTAGAAAAAATCGATAATATTCCAGAAGAGAATTCTTTCTTTTGTATTTACTTTGTGCTTTTTAGATTGATGGAAGCGAAAGATCAACCCACTATCTTCGTTTTTTTCCCCAAGTCAATTTTTTACTCTCTAAATTTAAGAATATAAAGAAAAAAATAAATTCTGAATACTTATTCCAATTCCTATATTTTAGAATAAAAGTGGAATTCATAATTGTAGTTTCAGCACTATTATAACTCTAACAATGCGAATATTTTTAATAATAATATGCATTACGATATGATTTTAATTATTTATATATTCTTTTAATCCAATATTTCTTTGTAATTTATTCTTATATTTCTGCACATTGACGAATATAGATGCGATGATGCTCCATGTGAGATCTCTGAACTTTTATAAACTTTTATTTTTCAGATATTCTATTTGTCGGTATCCTAGCATAAGGGTGGAGTGTCTTGCCCTTTATCAGAGCCACGCGAGTATGAGTCTTAGTCCGAGCATGATTGTTCTTCTGTGTTCCATCTGTAATGTGGGCGAATGTGCCCCTCTGTAAAAGGGGTTGCGCAAGTGAATGTGACACGTGAAATAACCAAATCACGTCCTTAGATGGCGCTATTGAAAAAAACAAGAGACGCAAACTCGACTTAAATCACTGATGGACTTAAATAAGATCTATCAGTGGTTTTGTGAAATATCATAAGCAACAGCAGCAGATATACTTAGTGACGTACATGATATTTGGATATCTAGAAGGCCAGTGTCCTGACATAGGGGTAGAGTGTCTTCCCCATGATCTGGGAGTTCCAGGTTCGAGTCTCGGTTCGAGCGTGGTTGTTATTCTGTATTCTATCTGTGAGTATTGTGAATGTGACCCCCTCTAAAAAGAGATTGAGTAAGCTAATGTGATGTACGAATTATATACGTCATTCTCTTGGCCCTAGTTGGTGCTACTGAAAAAACAAAGGACGCTAATTTAGGCTTAAAAAGCCCACAGCTTTTTGTCTGCGGGCTTGTAAAGTGCCATAAATAACAACAACAGACATCTAGAGAAATAAACTGAAATATAATTAAGCAATACCTTTGCCCCACCCTTTTTTACTGGAGTGGAGGGGTACATTCACACTACTCACACATACAACAGAGAATAACAACCATGCCCGATCCGGGACTCGAACCCAGGACGCTCAGATCACGGGGAAGACAAGCTAACCCTATGCCAGGACGCCGGCACAAAAGTTGTAAACTGTATTTGGTGTTAATTATCATCTTTGCTGTCTCGATACGCATTTGAAAAAACGTTATCAGCGCTTCCTTCTGCTCATTGTAAAAATGCAGGTGACATATTGGACAAGGATTTGTTATTATATAGTCAAGGTTATTGCAGTGGAAAAAATTCTCCACTTCCTAATAACGTACAGTTGTAGATTTTAATATGCGAAACATTTTTTTCGTCCAACCATCATTACATGCTTTTACAGGAAGGTTAAGAGAGAAAACATGATGGAGTTTTGGAATAAAGAATATCTCATTTCAAATAAAAGGCGCCTAACAAAGAAATTTTTCCCATCCATTAATAAGAGATTGTCATGTCATTACTCCTATACAAAGTATAGAATAATCTAATTTCTCACTGGTCATGGCAACTTTAAAAGCTATCTATATAAATTTAACTTGTCTCCATTATCTATCTGCGATTTTAACATTGGTGGCGAGGAAAATGTTGAACATGTGCTCGTTCTGCGTTCCAAGTTTGCCAGAGCAAGACAGAACCTAAGACTGGTTCTCTAAGCCATTAATATAAAGTGATCTCCAGATTTTCATCCACTTGTTTCCACCAGAAGTGCTCTGGAAAATTTTTGTAAATTTATCATTGACACCTGTTAAATTTTCGTATTCTTAACTTATTTTATTTTATTCTTATATTAATCCTTAATAACTGTTAAATTTTCTTTTTTTCTTTTGCTATGTTGTGAACACTTACTTCTGTAAGCCCTGTGTGATACTCTGTGGTGCATGGGGATTTTATAAATGCTTCAATAAATAAATAAATAAATACCATCATCACATTTTCAAGAGTTTTTACAACGAGGTATTCCATACATTTATTTCAAACAATATGTTTCACTACGTATTTTTAATTTAGGGAAGGAATCATGGAATTTGCAGATTTCTAATAAACTGCATTCTCATCAGCCTGACATTACTCGGTGGCTTGTTGTACCAGTGCGCAAATTAGGCGTCAAATTGACTCGGCTTCGCATTGGCCATACTCATCTCACACATAAACATCTTCTATTCGATGAGCATTTCCCAGTCTGCATTGCATGCCATGTTAATTTGTCTGTCATTCATATTTTATTTGAATGTCATTTAGTCCTCATCGATTTCGTTTATCTGGTACATCATCTTCAAACATTCGTGCCTTGGTGGGAGAACATCCCCATCCAAATATTTTTTACTTTCTCGAAAGAAATTGGTTTTTTCCATCGCATTTAATTAGAAAATTGTATCGCCACATCTCTTAATCTTTACAATTCTTAATTAAACTTTTTAGAATTTCACTATATATTTTATTATCTTCAGCTATATGTTTGGCACATCATGGCCAGATATGGCTCTTGTGCAACAAACTCAAGTAAGGTGTTTTTGAACATATGAGTGACTCAAAATAAAACTGATATATACGTAACATTTCAAAATACATCTACCTCTGATGTCTTCAGAGGAATTGAAATATGAGTATTTTTTGGTTCATATTATTGATTGTCTCACATCTTTACATTATATCTCTCGGTTTCTTCAAGTTATAACAGCTAACGCTCAGAATATAATTAAACAATCAGTATTTTTTTACTCGAAAAAGGAGGGTTTTAGCTCAAGAAGGTTGATTAAAAAATCCAACGTTTTTAATTCAATGAATTTGGCTAAAGAATTGTATCACCCTTCAAAAGTTTCATTATTTTCCCTAAATTTTCTATTTTTATCAAATAGAATAAAACAAATCTTATTCAAAAAAAATTTCAATGATTTATTACGGTGTTTTATTATGTGACAACATAAAGCTGTTTTGGTTTGAGGTTTTTTTGAAGCTTCAAAATGCGTGGGTAATAAATTGGCGACTTATCGTGTTCGAGGCATCCATTTTTCGCTTTTAGTGTTACTAGAAAATGATGCAGAAGTTTGTCCTATTTGGCGACATTTTTTTTTTAACTGAAAACTGTTAAAATTCTTTAGGTGCATCCCCGGCAATCAACACCCATTTCCCCAAGGTATCGAACACGAACACAAATGAAAAAAATCGTTAGCTCCTCTAATTTTCGAGACGAGTTGACGCAAATTCTTTCTTTTTTTTCTCCCCTCCTTTTTTTTTATTTACTAGCTTTCCATTACAAAATTTCCACTCCAGAAATATTGGCTTGCACTTTTAGGCAGTGACTGTCTCCACTGACACACGCGAAATCAATACAAACGACATCTCCAAATGTAAAGTAATTTAGTGGCATCAGAGAGAAGAGAAAAAAAAATCGAAGAAATTCCCTCAACTCTCCTGACCATGGAAAATTTATCGTGAGGAAACATTTGATCCTCACCCATCTCTTTCTTTTTTTTTTTTTATCTGGGGAAATTACATTTTTCCTGAAGCGAGAAAATGTCCTTCAAATTAATCGCATAGCAGACGATATAAAACGCTCTCATCCAAATCCATTAATCTACGTTTTCAGTCTATATTTTTTTCCCTCTTTGTTTTCGAGTTATTCTTCCTTCCGTGGAAAAGTCGTCTGCCTGCTTTTGTTCCACGCGACAGACGATTTTACGGCGTGGTTGAGTGGCGTTTATGCGGCTTTGTTCTGGGATTTTCAAGAATGCGGTATCGCGAAGGTTCTCTCTTTTCCTGGGTGTGAATTAGTTGTTTGTCGGCCGTAAAAAGATTGCAGGATTTAGGGAAAAGTCTCTTGTGGAATTTTCCATTTTCTTATTGGATTAAGATTTATGCTCTTAACTATTTTTTTTGGCAACAGTTCGTTTCACTGTCATGTGCACGTAACTAGTTTACTTGAAATAACAATTTTTATTGAGCTCAATATTTTCTAGAACAATAGTAATACATTTTTATTTCTGTTGATTCATGATTATACTTTGATGATTTAAGCTCTCAACTATTTTTTGGCAACAGTTCGTTTCACTGTCATGTGCACGTTACTAGTTTACTTGAAAATAACAATTTTTATTGAGCTCAATATTTTCTAGAACAATACTAATACATTTTTATTTCTGTTGATTCGTGATTATACTTTGCTCTTCTAACTTTACTTTCTCTCGAACTATTTTTATTAGTAATATTATTCTATCTAATAAGTATTTTTGTTATTTCTAATATTATTTTGTTCCACAATGCTTATTTAATTTCTAAGATTATTTTCTCGTATAAATGGTTAGTTTGCTTATATTATTTTATTTCTAAAAATTATTTTCTCGTATTAATCACTAGTTTGCTTATATTATTTTATTTCTAAGATTATTTTTAATAATAATTATTAGTTTATTTATATTATTTTATTTCTAAGATTATTTTCTCGTATTAATCATTAGTTTGCTTATATTATTTTATGTCTAAGATTATTTTTTCATATTAATTATTAGTTTATTTATATTATTTTATTTCTACGATTACTTTCTCGTATTATTCATTTGTTTGCTTATATTATTTTATTTCTAAGATATTTTTTAATAATAATTATTAGTTTATTTATATTATTTTATTTCTAAGATTACTTTCTCGAATTAATCATTAGTTTGCTTATTTCTAAGATTATTTTCTCGCATTAATCATTAATTTGCATATATTATTTTATTTCTAAAATTATTTTCTCTTATTAATAATTCTCTTACTTAAGGCATTATTTTTACCAAAAATTATTGTTTATTTGTAATCTTTATTTTCCAACAATTATTCTTTAATCTCCAATATATTTTCTTCTATAATTATTGCGATACTTATAATCTTGTTATTGTGCTATTATGAATTTCTTTATTTAATTGTTTATAACTTTTTTGATTATTTTATTTAATCGTTTATATTCTATATCTAATGAGATAATTTTGTAATTATTGCTCTCTATTTAGTTAATATTTTATAAAAATTGCTACTCTATAATGCATATACAAGAAAGCAAAAATAAAATATCGCTATATTGTGTAAGCTATTAATGGTATTCGTGTTATTCCAAGGAGATTTCTTGTACGTAGCAAATTTTATGAAAATAAAGTACTAATATAGTCTTAATAAGTTTTTTGTGGTGACGGGGTGAAAAAGTCGGCAGTAGATATCATCAAATACAAATACTAACACAAAATAGTATTTAGACCTGGATAGCTTTATTTGTATGGCGTTGGATTTGAGTCCCTTGAATTGTGAGTTTGAACCTTACTTGCAGAAGATTACTTCAGTATGTGGTGGCTGGTGCTCATATTAATCTGTCGTGGCCACAAAATCCTCCATGTCGAGATAGTTCCACTGACGGTACTGGTTCAGAGATGAACGCTGTCTTATTTAGGACTAAATTATGATCCGTAAATGAAATGCATGAAAGAAGTTCTCCCTGTAAATAGGGCTGTGACACATAAGTAGTTAAATCGCACTTTTGGTCCTATATGGCGCTACTAAAACAATAGACGCTCTCTCGTCTTAAAATTACTGAATGCGTAGCGAGCTTGTCTGTGACAAGTGCCATAACAAACAACAAAAAAATATTGTTTTCTATTTGCAAAATGTACGCAAGTACTGAAAGTACAATAATACTCCTTCGAAATATTATATAAATTATTTTATTCTTTGTGACGTAAAATAGTCATATTTTTCTTAAAGAAAAATATTATAGAAAAAAAGTTGGATTCATAAAGAAACTTGGAAGAAAATTCTTTTGATTTTGTAATGTTTTTTATTAACTAATTTAGAAATGTTCTTTAAGATTTTAAATTGAATTTTTAATTGCAAAATGTACGCAAGTACTGAAAGTACAATAACACTCCTTCGAAATATTATATAAATTATTTTATTCTTTGTGACGTAAAAAAATAGTCATTTTTTTTTCTTAAAGAAAAATATTATAGAAAAAAAGGTGGATTCATAAAGAAACTAGGAAGGAAATTCTTTTGATTTTGTAATGTTTTTTATTAACTAATTTAGATTCAATTTAAGATTTTAAATTGAATAAATACCTTTTAACTTTTATTTGAATAAGAAAGATATCATAAGTAAGGAAATAGAAGACATTATTTTTATGAAAGACAAATTTGAACAGTGAAAAACTCGCTTTGAAGATAACTGATTGGTAAAAACAAAGGTTGACTTTTTCTAGTTGTGGCCTGAGGGAGAAAAATTCGCTGATGGCACAATCTTTTATAGTCTTAAGAAACCATTCAAAATGAGAATGTTGCCAAAAAAAATACAGAAACCTTCAAAATTTTTTTATATCATTAATAAAATATCATTAAATTTCTCAAAAGAAACAGAGAACTACTTTTCAAACAAAATCCTACTTTTTTTGTTATTTTTAAAGTACTTTTATTACTTTAAATCTTTTTATAATTAACGTGGGATAAATCTGTGAAAGGGATTTTAAGAACTTCTTTTTTCCTAAATATCAATTCCAACGTTGGACTAGTTTATAATGATTTAAATCTATTCGTGGAATCTAAAATTAACTAAAAGAATTTAAAAAACCAGTTAGAATTATTAATTAAACTTTGCTTGAGTGTTACATAATCTTCATAAAAAATGGCTTCCATGTTTTTCATTTTAATATCAATTTATGTTTTTCACTCTTGTTTGATATTAATTAAATTTTTAATTAAATCTCTTTCAAACATTAAATAAAAAATATCGTTTGCTAGGAAACATTCTTAGTTCTTTCATGAGTGCAAGTTTATTCATTTTCCAATCAGATTAATTAAATTCGTAATTAATACAATTTTCGATACAAAAAATATATTATCTGCTAAAATTGTGGATGAAATTTTTTATTGTATTCATTCACTGTAATGTAAATATTTATTCAAATATAAAAATTAAATTCTGAAATAATATAAAGTTTATGGACGGGTTTACACTCGATCAATTATAAGACAGCCAATAGGCAGCGCATGCGTAGAAATGGACTTATTTATGTTTGCCACAATTTCATAAGTTATGCCTTCCATGCTTGGCTATAAATTGCCATTTTGGCGTCATTGCTTTTTTCTTTCTCGTTGCGTATCGTATTTAAATGATGGATATTTACTCAAAGAAATAGTTTAAAATAAATAAAGGTCAATATACCTAAATTTGGAAATCTTTAGAAAAGAAGTAGCAAATAAAATGAAAAAAGAAACAACTTCGCATCTGAAAAAGCAAAAAACGGCTGGAATTAATTTAAGATAGGAAACCATTTTTTCTACTCCAAAAACCAATCCAAATTCTTGGATTTGGTGAATGACAAAACATTTGGACGACTTCTGCAGAAGCGTATGATAGTATGTCATCTTTTAAGTTTTGCGTATATTATCTTGTAAGTTGCGCGTATGATCGTGAGGCTTGAAAGTGGATCTGTTATAATATGGACAGCTATATCATGATTTTCTGGTGTGCCAATCATAATCCTAGAAAATAATGATCGCTTGAAAAGAAAAAAAAATAGTTAAAATTATTAATTAAATTTTGCTCGAGTGTTCCATAATCTTCATAAAAAATGGCTTCCGTGTGTTTCATTTTAATATTAATTTCTGTTTTTCACTCTTGTTTAATATTAACTAAATTTTTAATTAAATCTCTTTCAAATATTAAATAAAAAAATATCGTTTGATAGGAAACACTATTATTTCTTTCATGAGTACAGGTTTATTTATTTTCCACTTATTACAAAGACACTTGTTACAAAAATTAATGCCAAACGTCGTCTTCACTGGTGCCATAACCATAAAAATATGTCTATTATTAAGTGGAAGACAGACGAACTTTCAGACTTTTCCACACATAAGTACACGTTCGGACATCGTCTGCAAAAGCTCATGATATGATCATGATTGTCTTCTTTCAATTCGTGAATGTAGGTGGATCTGTCAAGGTATGTACTCTTATGATGTGGTTTTTCTGCTGACCCCGTCGTAACCCTAAAATCAAATATCATTGGGGGAGATGTATATGAAACTTTTAGCTGACCAGGTCCATCCTATGATGCAAATTTTGCTTCCTACGAGAGTTGGAATGTTCCAGAATGATAATGCACCTATCCATGTAGGAAGATTTGTTCAATCATGGTTTGGTGAACACAGGGATGAAGTGAAACTTTTATCTTGGCCCACACAGTCCCCTGACCTCAGTTTAATCTATTTTACAACATTCATTCTGAAATCGATTTCTTCCTCCAATGGCATCGCTCCCAGAACTTTCATATCTCCATGAAGAGTGGTACAACACTCTTCTAAACATTATTTAACACTTGTAGGATTCGATTTCTATGAAAAATCAAGCTATATTTCATGTCAGAGATAATTCTAAACCTTATTAATGAAGAATTTCTTATTTCCTTCATTTTGGTAATCCCTTGTACTTTAATTAAGACAATATTAAAACTATAATACTCGTGATTTAGACATTTAGAATAATAGATCTCTTTTTTAATTGCAATTTTCTCGTAAATTGTTCAATAATTCGTTCCTAGATTTCTTTTCAATTAATTGTCCTTTTATTTGTTTTATGTGAAATTAAAAATATTAGTTTTCATTTTACTTTAAGAAAATTTCAGATTTCATGATTTTTGGAATCAAATTTTATTATTCTTTAGAAAAATTAATTTTCGTTTATGTATCTATTTTACAGTATTTCTTATTATTATGAACACTTTTTCATATTTTTTATTTTATAGTTTATTTAATCATAATTATTTTACATCTTTGTATGCAGGCTTCATAATATTCCGAAATTTAGGGAGTTTGGCTTTTTTTCTTAGTAATAAGTATCGAATTTAATTCAATTTACCGATAATCATTCGTTTGAAATCAATTTTAGTTAGTACTTTTGATTTTATGTCTGTGAACATTCTGAATAAAGATCTTGATGTAAAAATACAAAATTTATGATGTTACTATGCATTTCCATCTTGACTGTAAAGCAAATAATAAATTTTTAATTTCTTAAGCACTCTGTTAATGTAAATGATATCATTTTTCATTATTTTTTTCTATAATTAAGTTCTGGGAGTCGGATTTCAAATATTATTAACAAGATAACAAATAGCCTTTCTAGACGGCGCAAATGCTAGAAACATTAGGAAATATATTTTATGTTGTTAAAGTCAGGAAATGTACAACTGATTAAAAAAATTCATTCATTCGAAATTTCAACGATCCTATAAATTATAGAGTTAAATCTCAATTAGTCCACTAAAACCAGGATTATTCAAAATCTTTCTGAAGTAATGAATAAAAACAATCATATAAATTAAACGTAAATAATTGTAACTTTGTTTATCCGAAATTTTGTTCAAAAATGCATTAAATCAATGGCTGTCGATGTCTTTATAATAAAAGATGCTGGTAATATACTTATCAGCGTAAAGAATATTTATATGTCTGAAGTTTAAAATTAACTAGTGGGTCACTAAGAGAATGGACATTCTGCATAGACTTTAGACCATATCTTTACCATCTATAAATAAACATTCTTTTTTTTTTTCATTTATCGAAGTCCATTGTTTATTTTTCAATTCCTATTATTTTTTACTCATCTACTAGAATTCAAACACATTTTTTTAACTTGTAGTGGATGACACTTGATGTTAACCCTTTTGCATCATTAGCGTATATATACGCTCAATTTTCCTGGTCACTATCACTGGAGCGTATAAATACGCTGCATCATATATGCTATGCATATAATATGATATATACTATATTCATATTATATACTATACACCTATATGCATCCCACATTTCAAATATTACCACTGAACAAAATTACTAACAAATAATGCTCAAAAATGATTTCTTCCTACTGTTATACAATTTTACTCCTAAATATGAAATAAAAAAAAATTCCGTGATATGGGCTTTTTTTTCATCCTTTCATATGATGCAAATGGGTTAATAAAGTTATTAAAAAATTAATTAATTTAATTATTTTTTAATACTTTGATAATAATAATAATAATAGAGAGTTTAAATAGAGTTTTAGCAGTTTGTAATGCAAATTGACATCAGCCAACAGTAGCTCAATTGGTAAAATTCAAGGGTTTCAGTTTTTATCACGTTCAGTATTCGAATACCACTCTCAATATTTTTCACGTTCAGTTCAAGAATGCGAGTTAAGTTTCAGCTATGAGAAATTATAGACCTCCATCAGCAACATAAATCAGAAACGAAAAAAATATAATGCGAATAAATGGTAATAATAAAATATGACATAACAAATAATCCAACACCATTTATAGAAAGAAAATTGGAAAATTGCAAGGAAATTCGCTTTCTATATTACTACTTAATATTGTAATTCTGTCATATGTATATGCATATTTATACTAAGGCATCCGACTACGTTTGAAGGGCAAGAAAAATTTTACTTGGATTTTTTTTAAACTATTTGAAATATAGTTTTTAGATGTATAATCAATTTTAATAAAAACATGCTATAAATTAAACGAAATTATTTGGAAATATAATATATTATAAAAAAAAGGAAAATGTATAGTAAATTGTAGTGAAAGTTAACCAAAATGGTTAACACTCTATACAAAATTGTAATGCAGCAATGCTATTTTTCTTTTTTTATTATCGAATACAATAATGAAGAAAGAAATGAACCAAAAGCTAAGAAAAATCTTGAGATGCAAAGAAGTTATGGGTAAAAGTATGCATATATACAGTGTCTCACAAAAGTGATGGGACACTTGTGCTTTACAAAAGGAAAATGTAATAAAATAAATAAATAATCATGTACAAATTTTTTGGGGGTGTATTTCATACTTAAATTTTGTAACAATTAATACATAACATACATTTTGTCAAAATATTAAAATAAATTTAATAAATTATACAGTTATTTAGAAAGGAGCAAAAAAATGGCTCACATAAGTGATGGGACACTTACTTTTCCATTAAATATTTATCCAAAAATTTTACTTTTTAAAGGATTTTAATATTTTGTTGGATTTCCTTTTACTTTTAAAACATGATTTAATCTTCTTGGGATGTATTTGACTAATTTTTATGTGATTTCTGGAGTGATTTTACCCCATTCTTCTTGAAGCACCGATTTTAATTGTTGTTTTGAAGAAATGGTGTGTTTGCGAATTCTTGATTCCAATTCTTGCCAAATATTCTCTATGGGATTTAAGTCAGGAGATTGTGGTGGTGTTTTTATTATTTCAGGACAGTTATACAGCAGCCAGAGTCTAACGTTCAAAGCAGTGTGCTTGGGATCATTATCCTGGTAGAATTTAAAATCGTTATGAAGGTTCAATTTTCGTGCTGAAGATTTCAAATTTTGCTGTAAAATGTCGATATACTTGTACTGATACATTATACTGTCAATAAAAACAAGATTACCGACTCCAGCTGACGACATACACCCCCATACCATAACTCCTCCTCCACCATGTTTTACTGTTGGCACCAAGTTCTCTTTACGAAATTCTTCCCTGGGTTTTCTCCACACCAAGATTCTACCGTCAGAACCAAATATATTAAATTTACTCTCATCAGCAAATATAACTTTATTCCAGAAATCGGAATTCTTATTTATGTAGGATTTTGCGAATGCCAGTCTGAGTTTTCTATTCTTTTCACTTACGAAGAATTTTTTCCTGGCTACTCTACCGTGATATCCAGCAGATCGAATTACTCTTCTAATAGTCTCAGGATTAACAATTACTCCATATAATGCTTGTAAATCAGCAGCAACTTTAGGAGCACTCATTCTTGGATTTGTTTTAATAATTCGCTTTAATCCATTAGATAGCTTTGATGGCCGGCCAGGTCTTCTTTTATCCTGAATCATATGATTCTTTTTATATCATTTAATGATGTTGAAAACTGTTGAATGACTCAAATTAACTGTTTTAGCAGTTTCTCTAATAGATTTTCCACGTTCAATATGTAAATTAATAATTATTTTTCGAATTTCAGACGAAGTTTCTTTTCGTTTAGCATTCATGGCTGCACAGAGCTAAAAAACACAAAAATTCCAAAGCAATCTGGAGAGAAATACTGCAGACGATTTTATAAATTATTGCCAATTGCTTTTGAGTAAAAATAAAACCCCCAAAAAATATTTTTATTGCTTATTTCAGACGATTTTTGTTGCATATCTAATGGTGTCCCATCACTTATGTGAGCTAATTTTTGCTCCGTTCTAAACAATTATATTTTTATTAAATTAATATTTTAATATTTTGACAAAATGTATGTTATGTAATAATTGTTACAAAATTTAAGTATGAAATACACCCACAAAAAATTTGTACATGTTTATTTATTTATTTTATTACATTTTCCTTTTGTAAAGCACAAGTGTCCCATCACTTTTGTGAGACACTGTATGTATTTTTTCCCATAAATTCACAACTTAATTTTTCTAAAAATTCCAATATATGAAAAAGTATTTCACCAACAATAAAAATTTTGGTTCATTTCATTGGCCATATCATTTAAAACACTCCCTGAAATTTTAATGTACATACCTCTGTCAGTTTTTGAGATATCATGTTAATGGTGTGGAATTTCATGAAAATTAAAGTTTGAGAAAACTGAAGTTAAAGATAAATTTTTATCTGACAAAATATGTGACCCTGGGTGATATGGCTGGCCTTCCTTTTAATAACAATAAAATAAAATCACCAATATGATCGATAATCAATGTTTTCAAAGTATACGGATACCTTAATTGTAATTATTTAATAAAAAAATAACTAAAATAAAAAAAATCTTTATTGATCTAAGTCGGAATTGTTTTTAATTTTTAATTATTATTATTATTTGCTACATAAATATATGGTTGAATTATGTTTATTTGAAAATCTTCGCCAAACGATAAAATTTTCATGAAAACTACATTTTCCGAAAATATATAACAAAAAAAAGACGAATCTCGAAACTCCGATTTCCACAAATTTTTATTCACCACGATGTACGTCTCTTTCAGAAAACTATTTCAATAAACTACGTCTCGATCGAAATTCGATTTCTAAAAATAAAATATCGGCATTTTCTTTTGTCGAAAAGTTTTTTCGGAAAAACTTTGAAAATCATATAAAATGTGCTACGTATCTGATCTGCGTTTTCTCTTCCACACGCACACACAAAAAATAATAATAACTAAGATATAAACATCCATTTTTTATAAATTCTTATTCTTTCTATCCACCTGATTCACCACTTTGGAAACTTCCTGCGCAAATAGAATCAATATCCGACATATCGTTCCATTTCTGTTTTTCTCCCAGCACCATTTTGAATTGCAAATAGAACACTTTCAATTTATTTCTGTTTTGAGGGGGAAACTATTCTTCTCTTTCTGTGACAGAAACTGTCGCTTTGGCGGTCAATTTCCGTTTGTTTCGATAGCATTATAATAAACAGGATTTGGCGCGGTTTGAGGTCATTGACGCTCGACGCCAAATTCGACGGTGTCATTCGCACTTTTAATCTGAGCTCTTGCCAAAGTTTGGCGGAATAAATCATTCAGAATCTGATTTGGAATCCAAGATTTATCTCGGCACTTGCGTAATCCATTTAAATAGATTGCTTTTATTTTTTTTTATTTGTTTCTCTTCAGATAAATATCCATTACATTGAAGAGATATTCAAGAATGCTTTTTATTTCGAAGTTTTTGTATGGAAGAAATGGTCAGTTTTTTAATATTGCCGATATAATTTTTCCATTAATAATAATAACAATAGAAATAAATCCTCTTTAGAACCGAAATTGCAATTCAAGAATTATCAGGGAACTAATTAGATTTAAAGGCGCCAAGACAACAGAAATCAATGTGTGGTGACGTCTTAATAAGCCAGTAACCGCCACTAGACATGAGCGTACGCTTTTGTCCAATGGATAAGTTATTGGACTTCAGATCCAAACATCGCAGGTTCGATCCTTGGTGCAGTTCAACCTACACATTGGCACAATTCCAGCCAACAGTACCATCGCCAAACTGGTGACCCGGACATGATCAATCAAACAGCTATCATGTGGCGCCACCTACCTGCAGCAAAACGCAACCAACACAAAGTCGTCAGACTCACTTGAAGCTGCAGCAACTCTCTTCACTCACCATAACGCTTGGCGCTGTAAAAAATCGTTCATCTCTACCGACTCACTGGTAGGGCAGTACTGTGGTGACATCTTAATAAGCCAGTAACAGCAGCTAGACATTAGCGATCGCTTTTGTCGAATGGATAAGTTACTGGACTTCAAACCCAAACATCTCTGGTTAGATCCTTAGGGGAATTCATACATATTGGCGCAATAACAGCCATTGAACATGAGCTTACGCTTTTGTCGAATGGATAATTGTTGGATTTCAAAACGAAACATCGCAGATTCGATTCTTGGCGAAATTCAACCTACACATAATTTCCGTTGATGTGTTCATTTTTTTAAATAATTTAGAAGCTTAACATACAATCGAAGGAATAATCAGTGTCACAAAAAAATGTTAAATTATTATTTGCCAACGATGGGGTAAAATAGGCACGCGTATTTGGCATACAGTGCCTTACATTCACTTGCTAACCCAACTTTATATAATATATTCAAGTATAAACGGAAGGACAAACAGGCAATCCATTATTTTATAGATTTGGTCAACATTTAAACGGAAAGGTACAATGTTGGTGTGAATATAAAATATCCAATCTCATTTACCTGGCTTGTGCGTTTTGAATTATCATATTCACATATACAGGGATAGATAGATAGAAAGTGACCTTAGCAGTTGAGAAATGACGTAATTTTTTAAAAGATCCAAATGAAAATTTAATACAAATTTGAATTTCTAATGTTAAAATCATGAACCAGATTTCATTTCCCAACCTTACCGCAATTTTGAATTATGAAATTCAAAAGTGGATGAATAGAGAAATAAATTATAAAAAAGCAGATTCCATTCAAAATTTAACAATTTTGAGGCAAATTCCACTAGTCAAATTTCATTTGCTTTGTTTTTATTCTGTCTTTGGGTTCTTAATACCAAAATTATTTTTTTAACCCGAATGCAGAAAGATTTGAAAATTGAAGATCCATTAAAAATCTCTAGTCGACTTTTAAAAAACTATTACAGCATTATTCTGTATTATTACATTATTCTGTCTTAGAATTCTTAAATACTAAAATTATTTTTGAAAAATCCGAATGCAGAAAGATTTGAAAAATGGCGATCCATTCAAAATCTCTAGTCGATTTTTTTTGACGATTACAGTATTTTCTCGCTGTCTACAACAAATTAATAACCCATGAAACTTAAATGTTGCATAACGCTTAAATATTCATAAACTACGAGCACGAAATATTCTCCATGAATCATTTGTAACAAGGTCACAAACTTAGGTTTAATTTTTCGTAATCTTCATGCGGGTGACGAATACAAAATACACGTGTAGTTTATTTTAAAAAAATTCACAATATGAGACATTCTGCTTATAGAAACAAGCTACAGTGTTTCCTAACTTGTTTTGCATTCTGTGCATGAGTTAGTATAAGCAGTAATGATGAAATAATTGAGAGAAATATAAAACGCGCTGTTTCCGAAAAATTACTAGATTCCATAGTTTTGAAAAGTACAGGTTTTTTTTAATCAGTTAGATTAACATCTGGAATTTTGTCGTCATCATTATCTAGTAGAAACGCGAAAATATTAACACATACCTAGTTAAATTTTTCATAAAATCCAAAGCATCGTGATAACATACAATATACTAAATCACTACTAAATTTGGATTCGAGAGAATAAATTTAGTTTTTTCAAAACTTTCTAGTAAAATAATTCTTGGAAATTCCAAAAATAAATCATTTGCATGTGCAATCAAATAATATTCCAATATCGTTTGCCATCAGAAGAATATTTGAAATTCATTTCCATGATATTTTAGAGCTTTAAATAGTACAAAATTTTTAAGCTGGTTAATTTTTCTTAATCCATGTCTCGATTAACTACTTCCATCATATAAATTTACATAACTAATTCAGCATTTTTTTTTAATTTTACAGAGCTTTACTTAAATTCTGCATCTTCATATAATGATTTCTTTTGCCCAATTTATTAAAAGCCGTGACAATAAATTATTTAAATGAATTTCATAAAAAGACACAGTCTTTTCCTTGCTATTAATTTTCGTCCAAGTTATTAATAGTTTTTTTAATATTATGTTAAGTCATCATAAAGAATGTGATAAAAAGTTATAAAATAAACTTTATAATACTTCTCTCTTTGTGAAAAAAAATTTGAAAATTATTATAAAATTATATTAAGCTCGAAATACTTATAAATATGTGGTATAAATTTGTTTTTGTTGTAAAAAAAATATTCGCCTTCTTTTTATGAAAATATTATTTTTTTATTCAATTATTTTTTTATTTTGAATGTTATATTGTTTTATTTTTTTCTTGGTTCTGATAAATTAATACAATTATTACATTTTTCCTGATATTAATAATTGTTTGACTCGTGTCACTTTTCCTTCTGAAACTGTCTCTCATTATTTCTTGAGTCATTAACGACTTCCTTAAGCCATTTTTTAAACATTATTGTTAAAACAAAATAAATATTTCCAGCAGTTCCAAAAATATTATTAAAACATTGCATTGACACCCAGTTTATTCTTATTTCATTAAGCCTTATATTTTTTTAAACACTATTCCTAAAACAAAATAAATATTTCCAGTAGTTTCAAAAATATTATTAAAACATTGCTGTGACACCGAACTTATTCTTACTTAATCTTCCACATCATATTAAATATATAAAAATACTTCAGCTTTTTTATTATATAATTATTAACTTAGTTTGCTTATTTATTTAAATTAAATTTGTTCCAGAATTGTTTAAATTATATTTGCTTTTATTTATTTTAATTGGAATTCCATGTTCTTTTAGAATTCATTTTCTTTTCCTGTATCATAGAATAATTTTTATGACTAAAATGATTTCACATGTAATTTTCTTTTTTTTTTTTCAAAACTAAACATGAATATAAAAAATTAAAGAACTATTTCATAGAATTCTTCTTACAATCTATATTTTAAAAAATTATTTCTTCGCCTCGCGAATAATGAAAAAAAATGCGCCAAACCTTGGAATATCGTTTGGCAGAAGTTCCAGAATTCTTCCGCTCCATTCTTAATCAAACATTTATAACTAATGCATTTCCACATTTAGATATTACCACGAGTTAACCTATAACTATCCATCAAATCAACTTTAGTCAAGTTCTTGCTTGAGTAGCAGTGTGAAATGACCTTCTCAAGGTGAAATCTAGAAAGATGTATTTGTGTTTAATCCCTGTCAAAAGTTTTAACACTAGTCTGTCGTTTACGGTGACCTTGGATTTTTCCGCAGATGGAAAATTCGAATATTGTTGTCTACAAATTCTTGACACGGAACGGAAGTTTTCACTTGAAATGCACGGTTGCTGTCAGCGAAATTTTCATTTTGAGGCACACATTTTTCTCTTTTAACTTTTAATATCCAACCATCACTAAATGAGTTTAAGAAGACTTCATTAACTGTCCGCAGGTGTTGCTAGTTTGATCAATTTTTCATTATTAAACTCTCTTAGATTATCTCCTGAAGAAAGTTTTAAATTATTAGATTAGAAACTCAAAAAAAATTTCCATCGATAATTTTGATTAGAATTTTCATTATATTATATAAACGATTAATTTAGTTAACAAATATAAAAATTAAAATTTCAGCAACTTTGTTTTTAAATATTTTCATATTTGTTTAATAAGCTTAAAAAAATGATGAAATTATTTAATTTTTTTTACTAGAGTGATGAAATTTCATACATCGTTGCTTATTATTTAAATATTTTTAGACTTTTACTATAAAATAGATAATAAATTTGTTTAAAATTAAATTCCTTTCATGCATACTGTTTTTCAAATAAACTTGCAAATGTACAAAATATTACAATATGCAAAACACTTTTATTATCTGTTTTTAGTTTTAAAAAAGAATATCATTCAAAATCAAACGATTTTTAAAAACCAACGATGGCTAAATTTCTCCATGTGTTGTTAATATTTAATAAATCATTACTTCAAAATTTGTTTGTAATTGATAAAATCTAAGAAATATTGATTTATGTTCAATTTTAAGAGTGACTCACTCACTATTTTTAGATCACTAAAATCATAGATAAAAAAAATTTAAAGAAAAGAAAAAATTTAAAAAAATTATGGTAGAGTAGTTTAAAATAGAAAAGACATATTTTTCATTAATGTCTAATTAATTAAATAATTTTATTTATTTTTACACTTGATAAATGTTGGCAATATAGTTTCTCGAGTTTTATATCATAAATTTTTGATTTCGCCTAATTGGGAGGAAATATGGAACACACACATATTTTCATATAGGTACAATGGCTTTTATTTACTTTGCAATTGATGGATTAAATAATTAAATGTTGGTTTCTTATATATAGTGCCATCTGGTTGAGATTATAAGAAGAAATTAATTTCACTTACCTTCTATTCCAAAACTAACCAGCCCATTTATTTATCCATAAAACTGATGGCTTGTTCAACGGGATCATTAGTTATGTTTAATTTGAATAAACCATTTAACATAACTTGATTTAAAATTTAATTTAATAAATTTTTAAGCATCGCTATAATTAGGAAATCATGCATCTTGTCCCAGATATGGCAAGCAATAATGTTAATTGATTCGATTCTGATGCTCAGAGTTAAATTAATGTAAATTAAATTTCCGGATCTTGAAAAAGTTTTTATTCAAGTCGTAAGCTTTCCGAAGAAAAATTCAACAATAGAAAAAATAACAATATACAAATTTAGCAACAGCAATATATTCCACAATAATATATATTCAACAATAACACAAACAAACGAAAAGTAAATCTATACTAACAATAAAAGTATGCATATGTGTATGTGCGTGTTTTCATTATAGAAAGCTAAAGAAGGATCTAATTTTAATATTTGTGCTGTTTACGTGAACAAACCAGTGGGAGTGGTCTTCCCAACACTTTCTACCATATATAGGTATGGTTAGTAAAAATATGGTTAATTTCCTTACAGGTAATATAATTTTACCTTCATTTGCAACTCTTTAGTTTCAACTCTTTGCAGTTTGTAGTTATTGAGTATATCTCTACTGGAACAACCAGCCAAAAAGATTTCTTGTAAGTGTTTCAATTTTCAGAGAAATCTTGAATCTATACGTTGAAGAATAAATATAAATGAAATATGCTTATTGAAG
>JAPMOQ010065491.1:431842-442158 GCA_026543055.1 Argiope trifasciata | reverse complement strand
CGTGTGTGTGTGTGTGTGTGTGTGTGTGTGTGTGTGTGTCTGTGTGTGTGTGTGTGTGTGTGTGTGTGTGTGTGTGTGTTGCCTGCAGAGCATCTTATATATATATTTAAAAAATCTAAGCAAGTCTCCAAGCGTTTCAGAATTCCATCAGTTTCATTTATTCTCTTCACTTCACATCATAATTTACAAACTATTGCCAGATTTCAAAAGGTTTACAATTGATCATCAGTTATTATACAAAATAACTTTAATAAAATATGTTTATCAAAGAGAAAATTCGTTTGCTTTTACTTTTGATAATATTTTAACAGAAATAAAATTTGTAGCAGTTAGAAAATATCTGGCCTGCTAAGTATCTGCTTACAGATTATGGCATTTACCGAACAATACCTGTCGATTCCATTAAATCAGTTTCTCTTTCTGTTTATTTTTTTTGCCTTGTAAAAGAAAAGTAATGTTGTACTGCTAATCATCACAAATCAAGCCCTCATAAATAAATTGCGATCTTAATAATAAATAATATGAAATGAAATAAGTAATGCCGGGTTTACACTCGGATAGTTAGAAAACCGCAAGTAGGCAGCGCATGCGTAGAAAGGCTGAATAATGCTGTTCGGTCGATTGCAAGTAATTGTCCCGACGAGACCATTACATTGTCCCATATTTTTTCTTAATGCACATGCGTTTGCAAAATTTGGAGGGTTTTTTTTTTTGACGTGAAATTATTTGTCACTTTTCATAGATTAATTCAATACTTTTTTTGTTCTTTCTGATGCGAAGTTCAGGGGGGTGTTTTTTTGTGTGTTTTTTTTATTTGCCATTTCTTTTCCATAGTTTTCCAAATTTATGTCCACCTTTTTTTATATATTTTACCATTTTTTTGTGCAAATATCCATCATTTCAATACGATAAGCAGTGAAAAGGAAAAACTTAGGAGAGCTAAAACACCAATTTATAGCCATTCATGGAATGCTTGAATCTATCATAAAATTGGGGGAAATATAAATCAGTCCCTTTCTACCCATGCGCTGCCTATTTGCCTTCTTATAATAAACCGACATAAAGCACGTAATTCATCAATCATTATCTAAATAAAGCATTTCAGGACGCTTCTGAAAGAAAGCATTGGTATAGTTTGGCAGCTTTGATTAATACAAATGTTAATAAGAAATTCAACAAAAATGAATAACGGGATTTATTATGCAGTCATTTCTCAGTAGAAAATAACGTCGAATAACTGAATTGGCATAAATTACGAGCAGACAATCTCTATTTTCTTGTATACTGGCACTATGTGACTCGACCTGGTCATTTTCCCTTATGTGAATACGAATCCCTTTATGAATTATACAAGAAAAATCAAAAATTACTATTGAAATGATGCAGCAATATATCACATTTTGTACTTCATTGTGTAATGATAACAACTATTATGCATTCGGTATACAGTGGGTAAAAAAAGTTTCCGTACGGTCACTAAATTTAAGAATAAATGAGCATAATTTGTAAAGTATTGCATTTTTTCTTTAAATACTGTCTATATGTGTTTAGTATAAGTCTATAGAAAGAGATTTTTGTAAATTTTCATTTTTAAAAAACGAGAAAAGCATATTATTTGCAATATCTAAGGTAAATTGAAAATTGCAGTGCAAGAAAAGTTTCCGTACGCTTTATGCAAATTCTTTCTGAAGTGTTTAAAACAGGCCCGCAGTAAATCTTTGACGTCAGAAAGTTAATCACTGATAAGAAAACAACATTTTGACAGTTGTTGAGTTTAAATTTGTTCTTGATCGTCTCAAAATGGAAGTTCCCAGAGCTATTCGGGAATTAGTGATTAAATTGCGAAATGATGGATTATCCATGAAAAGGATTAGTGAAAGGATTAAAAAATCGAAGTCTACTGTGCAATGTATCATTGAAAGATATCGTAAACTTCATTCACTTGAGGATAAAGATCGATCCGAGAGGCCGTCAAAATTAAATCGCGTGCATAAAAGAAACATCTTACGCCAAGTTCAAGAAAATCCACGAATTAGTGCACCGAAGTTGGCAGCTGATTTAATGGTTGGTTACAACATTAAAGTCTCAACTCAAACCGTGAGAAATGTCATTAAAAAAGGGGTTATCATGGACTTGCTGCCTGGAAAAACCCTATGTAAGTTTGTACAACAGGAAAAAGCGCCTCGAGTTTGCAAAGAAGCATGTAAGCAAGCCATTATTTTTTGGGGAATCCATTCTTTTCAGCGATGAATCAAAATTTAACATTCATGGGTCAGATAGCCGAGTTATGGTGCGGAGAAAAGCAAACGAACAAATGCTAACTAAGAATTTATGCGGAACTGTGAAGCACGGTGGTGGCGGTGTTATGGTGTGGCGGTGTATGAGTGCTTCTGGAGTAGGAAATTTGCAGTTCATCGAGGGAAATATGGATCGATATGGATATCTGGATATTCTTAAACAAAATGTGTTATCCAGTGCAGAGAAACTATCTCTTGGAACTGGATTTACTTTTCAGCAGGACAACGATCCTAAACACACCTCTAAGATTTGCCAAGAGTGGTGCCTTTACCATGTTAAACAACAACTTCATGGCCCTCCCCAGTCACCCGATTTAAACCCCATTGAACATTTGTGGGAAGAAACTGGCCGACAACTTAAAAATATGACATAAAAGACAAAGTTGGGCTCAAAAGTGCCATTAGTAGTATTTGGTGTAATATTTCTCCAGAAACAACAAAAAAAACTTGTAGGGGTAATGCTTCAACGTCTAAAAGTAGTGATAAAGGCCAAAAGAGGGCCCATTGATCATTAAATGTATATTTGTTAAATGTATTTTGCATTTTTGTAAACTTTTTTCGTGTGCTAGGGCACCGTACGGAGACTTTTTTGTTCCATGTTTACGGCATGTTTTGAGTTTTTAAGATTTATTAGTTAATTTTGTCAGTATTATCATCCTTTTAATATGAATAAATATTAAATAATATTAGTTTTAACTCATTTTTAAGTTTTCATTTTTATCACTATGAATTTTGTGGGACAAATTAAGCTTTGATTTGCATTCGTATCTGCGTACGGAGACTTTTTTTACCCACTGTATTTCTCTTTTACCTAATAAAGCACAAAATTAAGGCACATCTGAACACATTTATTCACATGACCACAAACGAGATTTCATTTAAAACGTTAAAGAAATAATTCCACTTTGTTTAATACTTTTATTTTGTTTATTATTATATATATTATTTTTTATACTGCGTTCTTCATTGTATACTTTTCTTCCAAGCAACTGCTTTCCTAATATTTGTTTTCATTTTGCAATTAAAATTTGCATATATTTATATGCAGTAATTCTTATTTATCCTTTAAGCTCAATTTATCGGCTTCACCTATTGCAAATCTTTGAAATACGTATAAGTTTATTATGTTTCTATCACATTGTCATACAAAAATGGTTGAAATTGTATAGGCTTTTATATTACACAACAATTTTTAGAAATTTTGATATGAAATTGCAATTAATTAACAGGATTATGTATTGGGCTGTTTTTAAATTGCATAAGCATTTCTTATTTTCGCTGTTCATTTCCAAGCTCAAAGCGAAAAATTAAAACTTCTGATATCATAATCAGGCGAGGGCGGATGCAATTAAAATAGATAATAACCTCAACCATCAAAAGTTTGCTATAAGATAATAATCTCACTAAAATAATGGTCTGGCTTCAAGGTTACATCTTTTAACCCTATATTTTAAAAGATTTTTCCCCTTTCCGTATTAAAAAGTTCTACTCTACTTTCAATAACTCTGTTCGATCAACAAGAAATAATAGAGACGCGAAGAAGAAAAAAGAAATGATAGAATTCTTAACTTTGTGTCAGAACAAATCAAAAATTTACTTCTCAATTTTCTTTATAATCGAATTCACCTTCAGAATTCTGTTTCGGCCGAAGTTGGCTCTTTGCCAGAACAGCCAGACGATATTTCACCTGGCTTGTTGACGTGATAACTAGCAGTTAAGTTCGTCTCACTTGATTGTCATCTGTTCTGAAACGAAAAACTTCGTTCTTTGTGATTCATGGTTCGTACAGAAGAGAAATTCAATCATATTGTGGTGTGTTCTTATCCGTCTGCGCCGGTTCTTTTTGTTCGACGTCCGAGAAAAAGAGTTGTTTTGTTAAATTTAATTGGAATTGACCAACCAGGAAATGGCTTAATTTTTATTCTTGTCGACATATCAGAAGTTGCCATCTAGTGACATGATTGTAAATTAAATGAATTCTAATAAAAACGAAGCATAATATTTGTTTTGGTTCTAATTATATGTTTTTTAGAAAAGTTAAAATCAGCGTAATTGAATATATTTTATTTAAAAAATATAATAATCTTCTAGTAAAATAAAAGGTAAGTAATTATTTTTTAAATAAAGTTTATTTTTGTAAAAAAAATAAATATTTTATCAAAAATGCAAACAAAATAGAAAAAAAGGAACTCAGGAATAAATTTGGTATCAATGAAAACTTAATTCTCGAATTTAAAAGTTGTGGGAGAATTTATTTATTTATTTGCTTAATAAAATGTTTAAAGCTAAATTTTCGATAAATTTTTAATTAAAAATTCTAAAATTTGAAATTTTTCATAGAGAGTATTTTCGATCGAAAATATAATTACAGGGCAGCTTTATGCTGTTAAAATATTGAAGATGAGATTTATGTTAGAATATTGGGAAAAAAAACATCCTTATGGTTAATATGCAAATCTTTTTTTTTTTTTTTTTTTTTTTTGAGAAATTAGTGAAGACTCTAATATATAAAGAGTTCGTATTTTTAACAGCCGGCATTTCACACACAAAAATTATTGAATAATAATGTTGAGAAAAAACATATTTGATTACTGTGCAAAAAATAATAAAAAAATAATGTTTATAAATATGGATTTTATTTTTCTTTTAAATAAAAGAAATTTTATTTGCCCTTTGAATAAAATTTTAATTCAACCACCTAGATTAGATTAAAACAGATATTTATATTCAAAATTTTATTTTGAAAAAAAAAATCTTTTTTTGTCATTATAATTTAACATGAAATGAAAATTTAATAGCTAAATCAAAAGCCTTTATTAAAGCTCGAATACAGAATAATTTTCTTTACAGCAAACTTCTTTTACTTTTTAATGTACCAAATATATAAAAGTGAACATTATAATCATAAAAAATAGAGAATTCAGTCTCTACAACACAGAATTTCTAGTGTCTAAAAAACCTTTTTTGAATTAAGTCTGAGTTTATATAAATGTGCTTGTAATTCAAAAGTGTATTCACCTAGATAGATGAAATTATATCCAATATTGTAAGATAATTATTTCTATATAACCTAAATGAAAAATCTGTTGATTTATAAATGGAATTGGCTTAAATCTTAGCCTATTTTTTTCCCGCCTACCTACCAACGAATAACTAAACCAAAGGTATGACATAAAGGCACCAACATTTTAATACTGTCAGGGTAGACTATTAAAATCATTAAGTCATGCCAATTAAGTTAAAAATATATTTAATGACATAAAAGGACATGATTTACACGGGTACAAAACTATTTAGGACAATAACATTGAACATATATGCATTAAAATAATACTCGGGGACTACATCGTGCTTTACGCTCGTTTCCAAGACAGGAATTGATTGTTCATGGCAGCGGCCGCTAGAGGGCCGAGATAAACAGTTACGATTACAAAGGGAGTTTTCTTCCCAAAATTATCTCAAACTCTCTCTAGTAAAAATGGCCCCTACAAAAGCCTATAACATTGTATAAAACATTTTAGAATCTCTGATTTTGGTTTTTAGACATTAGAATTGTATTATTCCTTAACTAGGTAAGTGCAGACTGTGAGACCACTACCGATGTGCTTTCGGTCACCGCTAATCTATTTTTAGCTCAATTGAATTTATTGACCCTGTAGTTTCCTGTTTCGTGGCATTCAATACACGTGAACTTTTTCAACCGGTTTTCAGCAGATTCTTTTTAAAATAATTCAATTACTTCTTTAAACGTGATCTCTAAGACCGCATCAGCCAGTTAGTGTCACTGTGATGTGATAGCAGTCGACTACAACTAATCCTGTCGATACTGCTACGTTCAGTGTTGGCGTAGTGGTCGGCTGTATACAAGAAGTGTCCCTGTGATAACTAAGGCCGCTGGCGCTAAAACGTGAACCCCAAAATATCATCTAATTTACTAATCCTGTTATGAAGCAGTGCTCCAGGCACTTTTAAATGAAGCAGAATGTGATTTTAATGATAAGAATAATTGTGGAGAAGCCTTTTTCAATAAAAGTTCGCATTCCACTGATTATGTATGTTCAAACATAATTAATTTTTTCTAGTGATGATGTATTTTGAAAAATTTATAAAATATATTTATTTACCAAGTGAAATATATACTGAATTTATTGGCTGATTTTTATACTAGTTCTTAACCTGTACGCTTAAAATGCCCCAGAAAACCGTGCTATGAAAGTCACACGAACCGATAGTAAAGACGCCAATTTTAAAAATTTTAAATTTTTTTTCTTCATATAATTGCTGAATTTTACATTATATTGTTTTCAATGTACCTTTGTATACTGGAAAAATAAATGAATCAGCCGTTGGGTTCCAAAACTGATTCCAAAAAGGACCTTAATGTAAAGGTGTTTGTTACACATTAAATCCATCAAGTCAAAGTCCTCCTTTGGTGTGGTGCAGATTGGAGAGGGGGTGCCAGCTCAGATGTTCTGTTCCTCTGACCACTGTTCAAAATCGAGAGGCTCGTTCCAAGATAATTTTGCTTTAAAACGGGACGTTAAAGTAACCAAACCTACCAAAATATTTTTAATACTGGTTTATACATAGGAAAAGGTCAATTAGCTGAGATCTTCAATTTTTAGATATTTTATTTATGCTGATCCTTTATATTCTCTCCACGCAGACGAGTTGGAACTATTGCTAATATTTTCTTCCTCAATTTATTTTTAATTGTTGTGAAATTTGTTTTTTTTAAATTAGTAGCTATCTATTTGTTTCGATTCATTTTTAATTATTAATTTTAACTTGGGAGATTATGAAGATTTTTAGTGAATAGAATGCCGAGCAGTTAGTACTTACTTCTAATGCTACACAATCTGCTTGTTATAAATTATAATTTTCTTTTACATTCTTCGTTCTTTTTCCGTCTTTCTAAATGTTCTACCAGCGTGCATGAGATTTTCTACAGAAACTCTCATTAGTTAGTTTGATGCTATGCTTATGGCACTTTACAAGCCCGCTGACAGATACGATCAGTGATTTAAGCCGAAGTAAGCGCTTCTTGATTTTTCAGTAGGGCCGGGACTTAGCTACTTCGTGCTTCACATACGTTTGCACAACACCTTTTTAAGGGGGGGGACACATTCATATACCTAGATAGAAAACAGAAGAACAACCCTGCCCGAACCGGGATTAGAACCCGGGACAGGCATGCTACCTGTATGCCAGGATGGCGGCAGTTAGGTCGTGACAATCAGATCTGAGATCTTGCAAACAGGAATCAGCTGTCTATACGGGTTTAGGTTAGTTTAGTTTAGTGATATTAACGTCCCGTTTTAAAGCAACACGAGGGCTATTTTGGGATGGACCTCGCCATTTTGAACCACGGTCAGATGACGAAGACGACACCTGAACTGGCACCCCCCTCTCCACACTACACCAGCGGGAGGACGTATCTATACGGGTAAAACCTTTAGTAGAAGCAGGATAAAAAAAAAGAAAATTGTTTGTGTATTAAGCCGAATTTAAGATGAAACGAATGTTTCTTGATTTTTCAGTAGCACCAATCAAGGCCAAGACTTAGTTACTTCATGCTTCACATACGTTTGTACAGTCCCTTCTTACATGGGGGGGGCACATTCATACACCTCACAGATAGAACACAGAACAACAAAGATGCCCGTATCGGGATTAGAATCGGGCAGGAAAGCTACCCCTATGCCAAGATGCCGACAGTTAGGTTGTGACAATCAGATCTAAGATATTGCTAACAGGTTATCATCTGTCTATATGGCGGTGGTGTTGGCGAAATTGTGCCAATGTGGAGGTTGAATTCCGCCAAGGATCGAACCTACAATGTTTGGGTTTGAAGTCCAATAACTTAACCATTCTACAAAAGCGTACGCTCATGTCTATTGGCGATTACTGATTTATTAAGATGTCACCACATCTATACGGACAAAACTTTTAATTGAAGCAGAATAAAAAAAAAAGTGTTAGATTGTTTGTGTATTCGAGATTGAAAAAGTAATAACATTTCTGGGGATTCAATTTTAAATTTATGGAGTTAATCTCATAACATCACAGAAACAAGAGAAACGTCGTTGCGAAAGTTACATACCATTTTTCATACATTAAATTGTGGCAATACAAACTTTTATACTGTGTTTGCGTGTTAGATTCCAAAATAACATTAATGATATGTTTGGCGTGTGTATGAATTTCTTCTGTTCATGCAAAAGTTTTATATTTACTCTAGCTGCATTTAAAAAATGGTGCTTTTTATTGTAGCATGAAAATAAATGGTTGAGTATTATCTATAAATTACATGAAATGACATGCTAAAACCATAATGATATAATCTCACAAAATGTTGTACAAACCAGATCATTGAGTTTTACCTTTTGGCAGGTAGTTATTACTTCATAATAGATACTGCTTAAGAAAAGGCTTATTAAAATGTTAGTAATTTTTCTAATACATGCTATGCAATAAAGAAAGAAACTCAAGATGTAAAGTTTCCCTTTCCCGCTCCTGATAACTGGCATTTTCAGGCAGCTGTGTCACCACCTGTCAATGGATAAATGCCTCCAGATTGCCAGCTGGAGGATCTTCTTCACCCGAGTGGTCATCGCATCTGGTCATTAGTGAGGTCCAGCTGAAGAATAACACGTGGGCTTTCATCGTATAAGAGAAATTCAGTGCACCTTCCAGGGTAAGGAGTATCAAACCATCTGGATGCTAAATGTTTCCCACTGTGAAGGGGGCAGCGGTGGCCTGGTGGTAAGGTCTCTGCTTCGGAACCGAAGGGTTTCAGGTTCGAGACTCGATTCCACCGAAGAACCGTCGTGTGAGGGGATCTCTTGCACGTTAAATCTGTCAGACCAAACGTCCTCCCGCTGGTGTGGCGTGGTGTGGAGAGGGAGGTAAAAGTTCAGGTGTAGTCCTCGTCATCTGACCGTGGTTCAAAATCACGAGGTCCGTCCCAAAATAGCCCTCGTGTTGCTTTAAAACGGGACGTTAATATAACTAAACTAAACTAAACCCACTGTGAAGAGAATAAAATCAACATGTGTTCCAGAACGGTCAGTCACGAGGACGCATCATTAACAAATATTCCGTCGGGTGGTGCCATTGAGGAGGACAATTTTCTGAACAACTATTGGGTGATAGAGAGCTCAAGTGGACCAATGAGGAATGAGAGACGGAGATTAGACAAAAATAAAACACATTTTTTTATAAAGAGGGGAGAGAAACTTCTTGAATTGTGGATTGCTGAATTATATTCTACGAGTTGATGTTCGATGGATTCCTAAAGCTATCATTGGAGTAGCCTTGTTAACTAAAGCCCCCTTAGTTTCTTATGGTGTTATTCTCCGAATTGATGGATAACTCTTTTCACGATAAACCTTCGACTGTTATGTAAATATCATCTACTTCCAAGTGTTGTAAATATCAAATATTTTAACCTAGAGTAGAAAAAGTTGTTTCTTATGTACATATATAGCTGTAAATAAACAAATTGTCTGAAACTATATTCTCTTATTTGATCGGTCTGGATCAAGATATTACAAGGCGCTATTGAATCATCTTTTTCTTTTTATATGTTTGGAAATAATCTCTAAAATATTTTTACACATTCAAAGACAACTGAAATAAGGAGATTGCCAAAATTTCGAGTTTGGATTTTTGAACTATTATAATACTTTATCTATACTATATATATGAGAAAGCAAAACTGAATAAAAAGGTTAATTCTGAGAAAAATTTCCATTTTGGGCATTAAAAAAAGTTTAACCTATATAAATATCAAAGAATAAATATTAGTTTTTTATTAATTGTATTTCGTCCAAGAGAAATGAATTCAAAAATAAACAGAAAGAAGCAAAATATTTCCAGACTTCAAAATGCTATTTGATGTTTCATAGCCGTTAACAAGTGATATGAAAAAAAAAATGAATTCAATTCCAGTTCAGCAAAGAAATTTTTGTATATTTTATTTACTTTCTACTAAACAGTTATCAACAAAAAATTATT
>JAPMOQ010065491.1:396663-407649 GCA_026543055.1 Argiope trifasciata | reverse complement strand
CATAATAATGAAACAGTATCATAATAATATCACATAATAATGAAACACTTAGTATCATAATAATACCATTTAATAATGAAATACATAGTATAAACAATTAGTATCATATATTCGTTGGCACTTTATTAAAAAGCTACTGTATCATAATCACGGAAAATATGTTGTTGTTAATACGAGGGATAGTAAAGATCAAAAGATTCAAAATTTCCTAAACTATTCCAACGAAATAACTTACATCGTTAGTCTAAAACTAAAGATCAATAGTTTAATCACTCGATAAAAGAAGAAAAATTTTAAGTTGGAAGTAGGTGCAGAATCTAATTACGAAATGGATTTCTTTTTATTTCTACAGGAGAAGAATGAAAAAAAATGTCACCTTTTTATCAGATTTCACCTACATCTTTTCTTTGTGGTTAAATTCTTTTATGAAGGTGTTAATGAGAATTTAAAAAATTTTGCACCTGCTTTGACTTTTTTCCCCTTTAGGGTGTTAGTTATTTAATTACAAAAAACCGTCATGGCATAGAAAAGAAGAAAAAAAAATTTTTTATGTATACCGTTTTGAACTCGCATTAATTTCAAGAAAAAGAAGATAATTAAATGCTAAGATACGAAAAAGAACTATTTGTATATCAATTTTTGTTCGCCTTTATGTTCATACCATCTGACACAGGTAGAAATTATTTTTAAGATTTTAATTAATGAAAAATTAATTATTTAATTAATTATATCAAAATTTTAGTTAAAAACTTGATATATTACAATATTTATCCATAAATTTAAGCCCTTAAAACATAATAAAAACTTATAACAAAACTTACAATTATCAAATATAAAATTATCTATTAAAAATTAAGTAGTATAAGCACAGTATTAAAATTATAACTCTAGCGAATTTAGTTCATCGTGAAAGAAACGCTTTTAAAAGAATTTATTTTCAATGCAAACGATTATTCTTCGTATATATATTATCGAAATCTACAAAGCAGTTTTTTTTATCGTCAGCAACTTTGATTTTAATTAAAATAGAAAAGTTTGTTTCATTAAAGTGATTTGATATTTCATGGTTTCCCGAAAAAGTGTGGATTATCACAGACGATATAAATTTAAAAGAAGTTTATTTTTCGGATTAGTTGCAGAAAAATACTCTTTAAAGAATAATATAAAATTTAATTAAAGGTTGTCAGTGTTGTAACTATGTTTTTACGGATTGGGATATAAAATTCTACTATTTTCAACTCTAAATTTTAATCTTCAATGATCATAAAGATTAAGTAATCAATTTGCAAATTAATTTTATTTAATAAAAACTTTAAGACAATTTTGAAACTATTTCAAAATTATTTCATTTTTCCCCATTTGCTAAGTAAAATATATCTTATTTAAGTAAATCTGATTTCTGTGTTTTCATTATATGAAATTCATTTAAATAAACTTATTTTGATTACCATCGCTATTGTTTAAACTCTCAATATTGTGCTTGCGCATACGTAAAGGGAACAATTTTGAATCCATGAAAAAAAATCATTTAAAAAATAGCCACGAATTCATCATTAAAATTGTCCTTACTTTTCATAAAATTAGTGAGCGAATATTGAATAAAATACATTAATTAGATCGGAATGCCATTGAAATAGAGAAATTGGTGTCCTAATTTTATTTTTTAGATTAATTAATAGTCAATTAAATCTTATTTATACAGATTAATTAGCCTTCACTAAAACCATCTAATGAACCTATTAATACCCAATATCAATATTCGATTTCATATAATAAAATGAAAATTAATTTTGTAATAACATAGGATTTTTGAATTTGTCCTTTCTTTTTCGTGCACTTAAAATAGAGGAATTATAGCTATCAACAAAAATTCGAACGCGAGATCTTGATGTATATCCACATTTTAAACTTAATTCAGTTCGAAAAACATATTTTTGAAAAATGTCCGCCTGTTTGTGACAAAGAACTATAAAATATCTTGAGCTATCTTGAAAAAGTTGAAATTTAATAAACCATCTTTGCAACGAATTCACAGATTTATGTAAAGTTTTTAACAAAATCTGTTCAGATTAAATTTGCCTGTCCAGCTATTTGAATGTAAGTTAACATTACAACAGGCAAATTCAACTGCAAAATAAAGAGAACTAGGTTGATAAAATTCGGTAAGCAGATTTAACACCTACAATGTGGACACCAATCAAAATTTAAAGCCAAATCCAAATATGGTTTGATTATCTCACGGTCCATACGTTAGGAAACTTGCAAAACACCATAATTCAAAAATGCAAAATAAAAGTGACTTAAATATAACCAACCGGCACTGACTAAGTATAACTAAGCGTTGCCAGTGGCAGAGCATCCAACAGGAAAATTTAGCTTTAAACGTACGCCTGATTTAATCTATCTCTATAATTCAGCTGCAGTGAGAATTAAATATAGACAATTACTTCGCTCAATAAAAAATTCTTCTTCCCTAAGTGTGAACATTCTCTCTCTGATATTCGCTAACTGAATATTTCTTTATTCAATATTTTAATTATCGCGCAACAAACGAAGCATTTTGACTTTTAACTTACTGGATTTCTTTTCTTTAGGGCCTAATGAGTTTTGAATCGCTGCGTTAAATCAGACCTAAACAAAGAAATTTATGTTGTCATTGCTTCCAATGGCACTTATTATTGACAAGCCCGTTGATCTCTGTCAGCTATTTTAAACATAAATGAACGTCTCTTGTTTTTCAGTAGCGCCAACTAGGGCCAATAGAACGACTTAGCTACTTCATGCTTCACTTGCACAACCTCTTTTTACAGGGGGGCACATTCACACTAGTTACAGATAGGGCACAGAATAACAACCATGCCCGAACCGGGACACTATTCCGGGACTCCCAAATCACAGGAAGACACGCTACTCCTAAGTCAGGATGCTGGTAAAAAAAATATAGCATATGCACAGCATACCACGATTCTTGCTATTTGCGCATATACAGTTTGGGGCTCTCACGCATGCGTAGATAAGTGAAAAGCACAGATAAAGCTGTTTAACGCACGCGTGAATCGTAGTAGCAAAATTATTAATATTACATTTATAATAACCCTTTTTTATTTTGATGTCAAAATTCCTTTATAATTATATTTAATCCTTTATTATAAAAGTTTGAATGCGCATATACAGCATTTATAATAATCCTTTGATACTTTTTTCAATATACAAAAACTTTCCCCAATAAATTCCTTACAAAATGGTATAAATGTCTCCAATATTAGTTCAATGTTTCTCGAGTTTTTCTCTTTCAAACATACAGACGCTTTCAGGAGACTTCATTTTATACTACGTATGGATTTAGAATGGGACTTTAGGGCCAAAAGAGCGATTTTGTATCGAATCTTTGATCCAGTCGGTTCAGAAAAACTTGTTTAAAGGTTGAAATTTATTTTCAGATTAGATTAATGGCATGCCAGAGATTAGTCGCCAAAAAAACGTGCCAAGGATGACACTATATGTTCAGTAGAAAAGAGCTTATTTCATTCCAAATGTTAATATGTCTTAACAATTGAACGCAAATGTCTGGTCGAATTTATATTTCTTGCAAATATACTTGAAATATTGTAAATATTTTTAAAGAAACAGTTTTATCCAAAACATAAGAATTTTTTTTAATGTGTATAAAGAAGGCATAGAATCCAATATAAGTAAGTAGTATATTTTCGATCAAGTCAGAGAATCGATAAATAATAGCGGTTTTGCAATAATTAGATATAACATCTGGTGCGTTTCAATATCAAAAACAACATAAATGGTGGTGAAATAACTCGTTATTTTATAAAAATGATAAAGAGCTTTTTCTATATTCAACTTCAAAATTATTCGTATTATTTTCACCGAAATTTTAACAAGCAAGTAAATAAATAACTAGCGTTAAACAAAATCATAGATTTTATATGTGTAAATTGGAATTGGTGAAACCTGAAACGAGGAATTTAATCCTTTTAAAGTATTTTTTCTTCAATAAAATTAAAATAAATAAATAAAAAATTTAAGATAAAAAATGAAATTTTAATTATCATATGAAAACATTATTATCTTTTAAGTCATTATTTGTCGTAACTAATCAAAGTAATTTATCAGTTTAAACCGATTTGAAACAATCACGAAGCTTTTTTTTAACTCACTCTCTTTCCCTCTTTCTCTCTATACATAATGAAAAAAATTTTTAACTTTCATTTTCAATTTTTCTAGTTGCCAAACACAGTTTTGGAACTCGAATGATTTAGAGATGAAAAAAAAATCGGTCATTTTTCTAACTATCAATATATGAGCAATCTGATAATCTTGTGATTGTTTCAAACTAGTTTAAACTGGTTAATGAATTAATTAAGTTAATTAAGAAAACTCGTAAGAATCTAGAGAATGAATAATTTAGAAATCAAGTTGTAACTTTAGTTGGCGATAAATCGCCAAATGTTAACAAATTTCTGCATTATTTTCTAACTCTAAAATCGAAAAATAAATACTTCAAAAGCGATAAATCTCCAATTTGTTGCTTAGGCAATTTTAAGCTTCAACAATTTGTTGCCTACGCATATTGAAGCTTTAAAAAAACCCAAGCCAAACCTTTTAGACACTTTTTATCATGGTTTCACATGATAAACTGTTTCAAATTGGTTTATACTGGTTAATTGTTTAAATTAATTAAGACATTTTGTGAAAATTCAGAAAATGAATCATTTGGAAATGAAAATGTAACTTTGGTTGGCGATAAATCACCAAATGTGACAAACTTTTGCATTATTTTCTAATAACCTTAAAAGTAATAAATATCCAATTTGTTGCCTAAGTATTTTTAAAAACTCGAAGCAAAACAACGTCATGTACTTAAAACTTAATAAATAAGTAAAAGCTTACAGTTAATTCATAGTAACATGACAAAAATGGAAAGTGGTGATTTCGGATTAATATCAAACTCAATAAATAACAAACCATTACAGAATTTCTTAAACGGCTCCTGCGAAAATCATTAATCTAATTCTAAAACCCCAACACTTTAATTACAAGACAAAGCTGGTATTTTCTGAAAAATTTTAAGAGCGAAGATTCGGAATCCCTAATTAAGAAAAATATTTTCTTTTTTTTTTTTACTTCGTTCGAAAAAGAAAAAAAATAATGTCCTGATTTTATCAAGTTTCACCTGCTTCTTCCTTTTGTGGTTAAAACGTTTTATTAAGGTGTTAATGAGAATTCCAAAAAAAAAAAAGTCCCTGTTTGGAGTTCTTTTTTTTTCCTTCTGGGTGTTAATTATTTGAGTTAAAAAATCGTCTGTGGATAAGAGACTAGAACACAAAAGAAAATGCTTTTTTTATTGATGTGGTTTACCTCATATTAATTTGAGAACAAAGTAGATGGTTAAATACTCACTAAAAAGAATGTTTTTAAATAAGCTTATTCTTCACGATTTCTGTGTTTTTTTATAACAAATTTTTTTGTATGGGAAAAAATAAGCTTTAGTATTTTTTCAAAATAATTATTTAATTTATACGTGTTGCTTCATTCGCATTTAATTCAACATAATTAAGGTATCCGACTACGTTCAAAGGAGAATTTTTGAAAAATTGGATTTTTAAAATAATAATCTAATAATTTAATATAATAATTTTTAAAATAAGTCGTTGTAAGTTTATGATTTTCAATGCAATGTTAACAATAAACACTATAAATACAAAAAAATTGTTGGGAAATATAATGTACTTTTGGAAAAAGGAGAATTTATTATAGATTTTAATGAAATTTCACCAAAACGGCTAACACTCTACACAAAACTGTAATGCAGAAACCCTATTTTTCTTTGGACACGAGTTATAAAATATAATGTTGAATGAAATGAAACAAAATCTAAGAAAAATCTTGAGATGCAAAGAAGTTATGGGATAAAATATAAGCATACACTGAAGTGACAAAAGTCATGGGATGACTGTTAATATCGTGTCGGTACTCCTTTTGCCCGGCGAATTGCAACAACTCGACGTGTCATGGAGTCCACAAGTCGTTGGAAGTCCTCTGCAGGAATATTGAGCCATGCTGTCTGTATAGACGTCCATAATTGTGAAAGTGTGGATGATGCAGGAGTTTGGGCACGAACGGACCTTTCGATAATGTCCCATAAATGCTCGATGGGATTCATATCGGGCGATCTAGGTGACCAGATCATGCGCTGGAACTGTCCAGATTGTTCTTCAAACCAATCGCGAACAGTTCTGGCACGGTGACATGGCGCATTGTCATCCATAAAAATCCCATCTTTGTGTGGGTACGTAAAGTCCATGGCTGCAAGTGATCTGCAAGCAGCTGAACATAACCATTTCCAGTCAATGATCAGTTCAGTTGCACCAGAGGACCGAGTCCATGCCATGTAAAAACAGCCCACACCATTATGCAGCCACCACCAGCTTGAACAGTGCCTTGCTGACAGTTTGGGTCCATGACTTCGTGGGGTCTGCGCCACACTCGAACTCTACCATCAGCTCGTAACAACTGAAATCGTGACTCATCTGACCACGCCACGGTTTTCCACTGGTCTAGGGACCAGTCGATATGCTCACGAGCCCAGGAGAGTCGCTGCAGGCGATGTCATGCTGTCAGTAAAGGCACTCGAGTCGGTCTTCTGCTGCCATAGCCCAAGGAAGACAAATTTCGCCGCACAGTCCTATCGGACACGTCCCTCGTACGTCCCACATCGATTCCTGCAGTTATTTGACGAAGTGTTGCGTGTCCATTAACATTGACCATTTTACACAGACGTCGGCGGTCTCGATCGTTAAGTGCAGGTGGTCGCCCACTGCGCTGTCCATGATGGGATAGGATGGGATGCTTGAAATTTCATACTCTCGGCACACTCTTGATACTGTGGATCTCGGAATGTTGAATTCACTAACGATATCCGCAATGGAATGACCCATGCGTCTAGCTCCAACTAACATTCCACGTTCAAAGTCTGTTAATTCTCGCCGTGCCGCCATAAATCACGAAAAACCTGTGTGAATAACTTGAATAACTTGAACACAAATGAAAGCTCTGGAAAACGAACTGCGCATTTATACTTTTTCGATGCGATACGACTGCCATCTGTATATTTGCATATTGCTATCCCACGACTTTTGTCACTTCAGTGTATATGCATTTTTTTTCATAAATTCAAAACTTTGTTTCTCTAAAAGCATCAATAAATGAAAAAATATTTCATCGACAATACAACTTTTGATTCATTTCATTGCCCATATCAATTAAAACACGGGCTGAAATTTTTATGTAAATACATCTATTAGTTTTTGAGACATCATGTTAACGATGGAGCATTTTTACGAAAATTAAAATTGAAGTTAAAAGATTTTAGCTGAAAAATATATTTTGCTTAAAATTGCTTTGAATGATAGGTTAGACCTTCCTTTTCCTATAAAAAATAAAATGTTTCTGAAAGATGAAGGTCTGAACTACAAGATATAACAACAAAACAAAAATTTGCAAATGTGATCGATAACAAATGTTTGTAACGTAGTCGGATACCTTAACTCTTTGGCCTATAATGTTGACAGTTTGTCACAATGAAATTGAATACAGCTGCATACAAATATACTAGAATAATTAAATCTGACAAGCGACTATTAACCCTTTAACAACCGCCACCAAGTGTCATATGGGCTTTGAATTCTCACTTCTCAAACTTATAAGGCGACAATAAAAATCATTCTAAGCTGCTATAATTCGGTATATAAACCAAACATAATTTGCAAATTTTATCAATACTTGATTGAATCAGTATGAAAGCATAGCCCCGTTATGGGAAGTATGATCTAATCTCTAGTAATTACCAATGAACATGTGTGTTTGAACTACGGCAACTATGATAAATATGCTTTGGAAGATATAAATATGCAGCTTGAAATGATTTTTTTCTTTCGAAATTTTAGTTAGAATTTCAATTAATTAAAACTATGTGAAATTTGGGCATTCTTTAACTCGCTATAGTTGATATTTTTTTCACCCTTATAAAATTATAAAATTTGCATTTTTATAATTTTTCAATTACAATTATTAAAAAAATCGTCACATTTTACTTTATTTTATTACTAAACACAGGGAAACGAAACAAAACAAATTATGTAGGTTTTAAGTTGAATTTTTAATTTTTAATGGGTGTAAAAGCATTTAGTTTTAATATTAGTTCACTATCCCGAGTCATCTCGGGCGAATGAAAAAAAGTTAAATATTAGTCTTTGTATGATAGTTTTTGAAACAAGGGACAAAACAAAGTGATACTCGACATCCCATACACTAGTATCTGGTCTCTTTTCTTGCTAGTTTTCCTCTGAAATATCTTTCAAGGGAGTACAGAGCAAACTGCCTCGTTGGATTAGATTTTTTTTTTTAGTAGCAAAACTCATTATCTTCATAATCATAATCTGAAAAATCATCGCTTTCGCTATCTTAATTCTTTCTTTTACTTTTTCTCAACGCAACTATCCTTTTTTATGCATTACTAGCCCACAAGCAGACCTATACTATACAATAGGGAAAACACGTGACCAGTCCCACCGAAAGAGCCGCGAGACGAACAAAACTTGGTAGACTGCCAATCAAAGCTGAATATTTCCTTTTATATCTTTCAGGCCGTGTAAGATGTCACGGTAGCTTGGTTGGTAGAGCATCAGTCTCGTAACCGAAAGGTCGCGGGTTCTGTCCTCGTCTTGGCCAAAGACCGCCGTGTTGGTTAATGGCAGTTGAGGCACGTTAAATATGTCGAGACTGCAAAGTCCTCCAAGTTCCCATAACAAAACGATACCTCTGGGGGTACTGAGTCGGTCTCTGATTTGGATCTAAAATTCCACTTGCTTATGGATAAATGAGTGTATGAATAAATTCAACAGCACCCTAAAAAGGGTTGTGTCGTGTGTGTGAGCTAGAAGTCAGACTTCTGCCCTCTGGGTGCTCAGGGGTCTTTACCCTCAGAAGCTACACGGACACGTCAACAACAACAAGCCGTGTAAAACCGTGATAAAACAAATCGTGTTGACAAAATCTGCTTCACCCGAGTTTCCTCCGGGTAATCAGGCAAGCAAGTAATGAAATAAATATAAAAGAGAAACAACTTTTGCCCGTGATGTGGCATTTTTTTTTGCTTAATTTTTTTTATTATTAATTTTTGTTTTGTTTTTTTACTTTTATTTATTTGCTTAATTTTCTATAATAGATTATATTATTGCCTCTCAAGAATCCTGGGTTTCATTACAAAATTATCAATTTTTTTCTTTAAGAGTAATTGGTTGACTATCTGAGGCACATACTTTGCTCGTCAGAGGGACTCGACAAATACGTTTGGGGGACAAAAAAGTTTAATGAGAACTCTCAAAGGATTTCCAGAGATACATTTGCTTAGCAAACATCAGCAAAGTGGTTTGTTCTTCTGTATATCAATCAAGAACATGGATTGTCATTGTGTTTTTGAAGGGGGTAAGATTTTTTCCAATCTTTGAAAGAAACATAAATGTGTCCCAGTTTCCTCAGGTACTTGAATTTGATTATTGTAGAAATGAGAGGGTTAATTATCTACATTATGTTATGTATAAAGTCTTTTTTGGCAAAATAATTGAAGAGTTGGAACTTATAGTTCTTTTTATCCGAACATTGCAGTTAAAATATGAATGAATGAATTATTGAGTATCAAATTTTGAACCTTAATGATACTTTGATGAAGTAGTTATTAAAAAACGTTACATAGAGTATTTAATTGACAATGACAAGTCACATAAAGTATTTAATTGATAAGGACAAGTCACATAAAGTATTTAACTGCCCATTTTAAAGAGTATTAAGAATGGCGAACCGGCTGGTCGCCAAAGGAAGCTAGTTAGTGTAAAAAACTTCAAATTATTGAAAGTCTAATCAACGATAAGTCATCGTTGTCTTTTGATGCTCCTACGGTGCTTTGGATTGTTAACAATCAATTTCTTTAACTGCGATATCGGGATAAAATCAATAAATTAAGGTATCCGACAACGTCAAAAACAGTCGTTATCAACCACATTGACGACTTTTTAATAATATTATTATTGCTTGTAGTTCAGATTTTCCTCTTAACAAAACATTTTATCTTTTCTATGACAAGGAAGGCCTGACCTATCATCCAGGGGCACATATTTTTTCAACTAAAAGATGTCTTTAACTTCAATTTTGATTTTTATAAAAATTCCCCACCGTTCATATGATATCTCAAAAACCAATAGAGGTATCTACATAAAACTATCAGCGTGTGTTTTAAGTAATATGGGCAATGAAACGAACCAAAAGTTTTATTGTTGGCGAAATACTTTTCATTTATAAGTATTTTTAGCAAAATTAAGTTGTGAATTTATGGAAAAAAGGCATATATACGTATATTTTTACCCATAACTTCTTTACATCTCAAACTTTTTTTTTAGATTTTAGTTTATTTCATTCATTTCTAGGAATTTATTAACAATTTCTATTAAAAAATTTAAAATAGTGGAATATTTTTGCAGAAACTACATACTTATCAATTTCAATTAGCAAGCAGCTTATTGCCATTTCGCGTACCATAAAAAAATGTTTTTCTTCGCCAAAATTATTCACAGAACTGCTTTAAAAACTTCAAATACAGACAGTAAACACGAAATCTAATAAAATAAATATCAAAACTTACTTTAAGAGATGCGAAGAATAGTTTTAAAGAGCCAAGTACTTTCAAGAAAATGCGACTAAACTTGCTCTAATATAAAACACGGAAGTATGTTTCGTACTTCTTAAGGAAGTTTGTTTTCAACTTTCCAGTGTATTTTTGGGTGAAAATCTGTAATGCATTAAAAAACTTTTCTTTATTTGACTTTCGACAGCAAATAGTCTTAACACATGTTATATTCATATAGGAAGAAGATTTTCAAAAACTGTTTCTCTTGATAAAAATCTATATAAAAATGT
>JAPMOQ010065491.1:291893-396263 GCA_026543055.1 Argiope trifasciata | reverse complement strand
ACAATAATAATGTATTTTGAGTATTTTAGCTCTGAAACTGCACTACAACCTTAATTTTAAACTTTACAAATTACCAAGAATACGGAAATTTATTGACATTTTGAAAAACAGATCCTCAGCATTGAAAAAACAAGAATCCTATGCCTTTTTATTGCTCTTGTGTCCCGCCATGTCCTGGTTTCGCGAGAAGTTTCGATTTGTCTGGTCAACTTAAAAGTTAAGTTAGTAGCGCGCGCACATGTGAACAAATGTTTTCTCATAGGGAGAATGAGAAAGTTCTATGACTCCAATTTCAATTCCAGACAATATCATTCAAATCGATCCTTCTATCGCTATTGAATCTATTCTGAATGTGTATGTTATATATATTTTCGTGTAATTGCAATTCACCGTATTAAATATTCACGGCAGCAGACTTATGCAGAATCATGGATAAATTTTTAAGCTGACGTAAGCGAGCATTAGACGATAGACAAGCATCAACAAGTACACAGACGAGCGTGGTTCCGAAAATAAAATCAAGAAAATATTCTCAAGAATACTTAAATTTTAGGTTCCCTAGTACTGAAGTAAATGAGGAAGAAAGGCCCCTGTGTATCATTTGCTCAAAAATGTTGGTGGCAGACAGCATGAAACTTAATAAACGACATTTGTAAACGCTTCATGGTGAGTACGTAAACAAACCCAGCGAATTCTTCGCATTAAAATTAAAATCATATGAAAAGCAAAAATCATTGTTTAAAAACATTTTGTGAATGAAAAAGCTTTAATTGCCTGTTACAAAGTTTCATATAAAATAGCCAGATGTAAAAAGCCTCACACCATTGGTGAAGAGCTTATTTTGCTAGCCGCAATTGAGACTGTAGAAATTATGTTTGGAGATAATTTTGCAAAACAATTGCAGTCTATACCTCTTTCAAATGATACTGTTGCCCATCGAATTGCTGATATAGCTGAAGATGTAGAGTGTCAGCTTTTGTCGAAGTTCCGTGACAAATTGTTTTCAATAAGACTCGATGTGACAACAGATAGTAATAATTTCATTGCCTATGTTAGACTTTGTGATGATTTGTCAGTAGTAGAAGAATTACTTTTCTGCAAACTAATAGAACTCAAAGCAACAACACTTGCATTACTTGCTATCTTAAATGATTTTATGAACGAGGCAAGCATAAAATGGAAAAATTGCGTCGTAATATGCACCGATGGTGCTCGTTCTATGCCCGGAAGATTCCAAAATATTCAAGCACTTGTGAAACAAAAATCGCCACAGTGCGTCTGGACACATTGCATGATCCACAGAGAACTTTGGCTTCCAAAGAAATGAGTCCTGGTTTGATTATTGTGTTAACTACGGTTGTAACCGTAGTAAATTATATAAAAATGAGACCCCTGAAATCAAGAATCTTTTCCGCACTTTGTAAAGACATGGGTACAGTACATTCAGCGTTACTATTTTATTGCGAGGCAAGATTAGTAGGGAAATTTTTGCCACGTGTTTATGAATTAAGAAAAGAAATCGCCGTTTTCCCAAAAGAGGAAAACAGACCGGAAGCTGAGAATTTTCGTGATAGTTTATTTGTGATGAAATTGAGCTACATGGTCAACATATTCGAGAAATTAAATAACTTGAATCTTCAACTGCCAGGAGCAAATACACATATATTGGATACAAGTGATAAAGGTAATGCTTTTTGGAGGAAATTGGAATTGTGGAGCAGAAATTTAAAGCAAGAAAAATTAACAATGTTTGCAAATTTGATTGACTGTATTAAAACTTACAAGGCTGAATAAAAACAAGTAAAAGTTGTTTTTCTAACCATTGAAAATCATTTAGCAATGCTAGCAAAGAATTTTAAAAAGTACTTTCTTGCTGATGACAAACTGATATCAAGTTACAAGTGGGTGATTAATCCATTTCAAAATACACCCAAAGGACTCTCTCAATTGAAGAGGAAGAAACCATCATAGACTTCACGGCAAGAGGTGAAACCAAAAGTCAATTTAGTAATAAATCACTCTTTGAATTTTGGGGCAGGAGTGGATGATGAGTTTTCTGCACTAAAAACAAGGGCATTTCGCATTCTACTACCATTTTCAACATCTTCCTTTTGTGAAACTGGATTTTTTGCAGTGGGTTCTTTGAAGACAAAATATAGATCTCAGCTAAATATAGAAAAAGAACCGAGAGTGTGTATTTCTAATAATAAACCCTCCTTCGAAAAACTTTGCTCTGCAAGACAGGACCAAGGAAGTCACAAATAATTATTAAATTTGTTTTTAATTTAATAAGTTAATTATTAAATATGTCGAAATGTATTTTGTTTTGTATGTGTGTTCTTTCCTTTCAGTCACTTAATCAATTTTTTTAAATAACATTTTCTCTTGGATATGCTCGCGCCCCCCCATTAGTGTGCTCCCGCCCCCCTAGGGGGGCGCGCCCCACAGGTTGAGAATCACTGAATTAAACCCATTGCTGAATCTGAAATCCCTGATATGAAAAGCGTCAAATAACTCCATTATTTTTACTGTTCTTGGCGTAATCGAAAAATCGCCAAAACCTGGGGATGCAACCATTTTGGTGAAATATTCTACCTTATATACAGTAAAAGCTCCTTATTCGGGATTTCTTCATTCGCGTTTTCCTTATTGGTGGATTTAAAAAATGCGACCCAATTCCTATATTCGCTGCTAAAAGTTTCTTTATTCGCGTATCTAATGAGTACATACATAATAATAAAAGGATTCCAACCCAATATCCTTTGTAAATGCCGTCAAATGGACAATTAAAAAAAGTAAAATAGATCTTATTACTACTTTGTCTAAAGTATGTTGTTAAATGAAAACTGCAAACATAGCCGAAATCGCGAATGGAATAGGACGAGATGGGTTCGAACAGATAGAATTAAGTGACAATCTGGAATTGCTTGAATCGCAAGATGAAGATCTGACTGAAACCGACTTGGAGGAAATGGTAAATTAACAGTCCATTGAAGAAGAGACTTCAACAAGCACTGGAAGCGTGACATTTAATTTGAAAAATCTTAGTGATGAACATTGATCCGTTTATGGAACGAAGTCTTATTTTTAAGAAGCAAATTGCTAATGCGACTGCTGCGTATCAGTCTGAATTGAAGGAGTTTTTAAAAACTGGCAAACAAGAGAAAATGACAAAATTCTTCAAACCATTGCCTAAGCCTTAAGGTAAGTAATCAAAATGTTTAAACACTTCAATTAAATGGATTTATATATATATTTGTTTTTTTTTATTTTGTCACCTAGGAACGTATCACCTATAATCCCACATATATTACCATTCGGCATTCACGGTTTCTGTATTCGCGGCATATTTCTGGAACATATACCCCTCGAATAAAGAGCTTTTACTGGAAATTTCATTTTTGACGACGTTGACGTTATATCAAAATCGCCAATCAGTGAGCAGAAAAATAGAAAAGAACCCCAAAAAATGCTTTAAATGCATACTAGGAATTATGTATTTATTTTTTACTGTATTATAAAACTCATGACGTACCATATTTTGTTGATATTGAAAAAAATCGAAGAGAGAACAAGGCTGTTAATTTTTTTTGTTTTTCATTTAAATTTTTTATCAGAATTTTTTTTTGAAATTATTCCCAAATTAGGTCCAGCATCTCTTAAATCTCCCCCAATGCAAATTTGAGAAAGGTCATTAAAAATACTTCTATTGATTTAAAAACTGCTATCATTTAGGTTACATTGACTCGAAAGTTATCAAAGCTTGGCAGAAGAATTTACTGTCGAGGAAGCACAATGAAGTGAGCAGTATCCATAAAAAACCATATTTATTGAAGTAAAAGTTCATTAGTTCGTTCTTGGAGCAAAAAATATGTTGAATATTAAATAAAGTAAACTTCACCAAACTTTGGTGAACAACCTTTAAAACAGATTCGAACCCCAATGCTTCAATATAAAAACTTGGCAAATCATCTTAAATTGACTGTACTGCAGTTCAACTACATAGTCTGAGTTTTTTAAAGATCCTTAACGCACACGTATTTATTCGATTCGAGTTCACCAAATTTGCATAGTAGACACTGCCAATAAAAAATAACCTAGTTTTGAAAGGTCGGGTTTGATTCCTGTTTACGGTTTGGTTCTTGAGATGATGGGCTGGAAGTGGGAAAACAATGCAAGTATTGAATCAAAAGATTCAGATCCAAATATCTTCTGCATGGATGTGACAAATGTCTAACAATAACTATTTGGTTGAGTCTAAAACATGTTTCGAAACTTTGAAAAAAATCATGAACAGAAAAGTTTAAGAAGATCGCCCCAAAGATCCAGAAAATTGGTTGTTACAAAAATTATTTCCTTCCACTTTCAAATACCAAGTCCGTAATTAACTCTCAGCTACAAAATCATTAACAAAGAAAACAAACAAGTTCTGGGAATGGAAGCGATCGGAACCTCAATTACCCCAATTGAAGTGGAGTAATTGCTGTTTTCTGTCGAACTTTACATCGAACGGAAGTAATTAATGACAAACAAAAGGTGGGAACGATGAGTTTAATGACTGACATTGACACAGCGAAACGGAAATACTTTCTCATCGATAACGATTATTAGGAATTTTTTCTTTGAACATTTGTACTTTTAAAAGTACGTGCCTACACACTTAAATCCTAAGATTAAATTTTTGTGTTTATTTATCTAAATGACTTCGATGTAAGCAAATTCGAAAAATTATTTTCACAGCCTTTTTTAAGTATTTGAAAAAACAGACCCCTTCAGTTACCAGTTATTCGTTTAACCGTATTATTTGTATTGTTACGAGGCTGTGGTTTTGCTTTCCCGCGCTAATACTGTCATCGTAAGGAAGAAAGATTTACAGTAATCTGTATTGAATAATGAATGGGTGTGACGTCAGAGATCCCAGGGCTTAACGACAAACTTGGTGATCATTTGGCAACTTGGTGACGAATTTGGCGACGTCAAAATGAAAAGTACCCGAAACATCGTGAATTTTTCCGATCCGTCCATTAGGAGCCAAGATACGTCTAGAATGATCCTGACTGGTCCCGAAGGTTTAGCCCCGGCTTCCGTCACATTATAAGGAAGTCAGTCTGCATAGTGGAATCAATCGACAAGAAATCGAGAAGCAGCATGGTCTGGTATTCAATCGAGAAGACAAGAAGCGTGGCGAAGTTGAATCGAGAAGAACTGAACTAAGAGGACTTGGAAGCTTAACGAAGTACAGTGGTGGTCGACCGAGTGGACCTAACTAGAGAGGTCTTGAACTGAGGAGTCCTGAACGGAGGACTTCTGTGTGCCGTATTCTGAAGAAACCTGTGTCGTAGCCTATACACATACATACATACATACATATATATATATATATATATATATATATATATATATATATATATATATAACTTTTGTTTTTTATTGAAAAAAAACGTTCAACTATTTTAATGGCTGTCGGGGTTTGAACTCGCAATCCAAGAGATGCGAATCCAGCGCCCTACCCTTCCTTGTATATTGCTTCAATAAAAAAACAAAAGTAGCAGTTTTGATATTTTTTTTTATGTTTTAATGATTTTATCGCAAAATGTTTAGGAATGACTCACACTGTGAGACAAAATTTATTATTAGTTTCCCTAGAAAACATTCAAAATTTGCTGCATTCTGATCGATGCTAATCAAGTGAAGCAAATCAAACTAATTAATTCACTCGCTGATATCTCTGCATTTCTTAAATATTCATGAAGATAAATATCTTCCGAAAAACCCATAATCTAGCGTTTCCTTTTCACCCGAAGTAGTATGCATATCACTAACCTAATTTCCATTATCGATTGTTATTAGTTCCGTTAATTAATGCTGTTAACTATGTACTTAATGACTTTCTTTCGGCTTGCTGCCAGCGAAAAGTGTATGAAAGCTTATATTTTTAAATTCTACTTAATCAAATACTTAACTACTAAAAGAAAAAGTACAAGAAAACAGATAACTCCAAATTCCCATGAGGGCAATTCTTTTAATCACAAAACTATCTCTCATAATATTATCATTTATTATGTTTCGTTTTTACTGGATTTCACTAATGGCAGGAAATAAATGTCTAGCAATTAAATTAAGGCAATTCACTTTTATGATATTCTACCCTGTAACCGTCTGGGACTTGCTCCGCTTATTTCAAGCTTATGTGATTCATCTAATTTACAAACTTAGGGGGGGGGGAGGAAAATAGAAAGATAGGCGATAAGAAAAATGACAAAAAAAAATAAGCTATCTGACTACATTCAAAGGACAATTTTTAAAAAATTGGAATTATTTAAAAGCAATTTAAAGCTATGGGTTTTAGATGTATTCACAATTATATTACAAAATACTATAAATACAACAAAGCTAATAGAAAAAATAACATATTTTGAGAAATTGTAAATTTTTGGGTAAATTTTAATGAAATTTAATCAAAATGGTAAGCACTCTACACAAAATCGTAATGAAGCAATCCTGTTTTTCTTTGTACACAAGTAATAGAATATAATGATGACTGAAATGATGATTGAATAGAATATAATGATGATTGAAGAAGTTATCGTTAAAAATCTATGTATATATGCATTTTTCCCATCAATTTTACAACTTAATTTTGCTAAAAATATCTATAAAGCGAAAAGTGTTTCGCCAACCTAAACTTTTTGGTTCATTTCATTTCCCGTATTATTCAAAACACAAGCTGAAATTTTTGTCTGTATTCCTCCGTTAGTTTTAGAGATAACAGTGGAGAATATTTATGAAAATTAAAATTTTGATAAAATTCTAGTTAAAGACAGATTTTAACTGAAAAGTATGTGAACCTGGATGGTAGGTCAGATCTTCGTTTTCATGAAAAATATAAAATGTTTTATAAAGAGTAAAGTCTAAACGAGAAGAAGTAACAATAAACATATATTCGCCGATGTGGTAGATAACCAGTATTTTTAACGTAGTCGGATACCTTAAAAGCAAATCAAAGTCTATTAAGTTAAGACAATGCCAAAAGCACTTACGCTTGGAATCAAGGAAATGAAATTAAAATGAAATGCCTGATACATTACCTTTTTAAAAAAAACATGCTCTTAAGTTATTTAATGTTATAAAATATAAACTACCGGTAATGAAATATCACCTCATATATGCATTACTGAATTTTCGGTGTTTAAATGGTGGTGGTGGGTCTAATGCCACTCGGTCATACAAAGCCCGAATAAGAGTAGCTCTTTCGAATGAAGGCAGAAGTGTGCGCCTTTCGTTGTTAACGAACACCCTTAAGGTGAAAGTACGACTTTGCTCGAACTCACATGACACAACCATTTTGAGGGGGTGGTCGAACTCATCCATCCATCCACAGGTCATAATTGAGATCCGAATCAGAGGCAGACTCATCCCTGATTCAGTAGCCCCAGAGGTATATGGGAACATGGAAGACCTATTTAACGTGCCCCAATTGCCATAGGCCAAGACGATGGTTTTTGGCCGAGACGAGGACAGAGCTCGCTACCTTTCGGTTACGAGACTGACGCTCGACCAACTAGGCCACCGCGGCCCTAAAGTTTAAATACGTATTTAAATGGTACTTTTCCGTTATATGGAAGCAAGATGTCACCAATGTGAGCCAAACGCTTGTCAAGTTGCCAAGTGAAGCGAATGGCAAAACAAATGTTGCCAATGTGAACAAAACGCAAACAAAGTAGCCGAGTTAGAAACGTGAATTTAACGAATTTAAACATTAAATTTGACATAATTTTTTGGTGATATTTCTTTTTTCCTGACTAAAGATTATTTGGCGACTTTTAGACGATTTTTTCGTTGTGCCCGTATAGCGGAAATGTACCATTTAGCATAATGTATCAATTGGTTTGACAGACAAAAAAGTACAATTGTACAAACATAAATGCTTCAGATGCCTTTCCCATTTCTATATAGATCTCAATAGCATTAAATATCCAAAATAAAAAGGGCGTCTAATTTAGGATTTATGATAGATATTCAGAATCTAAAATTTTCATTCAATAGGGGAATCAAAGCTTAGAGGCATCTGTTGTTGTTGTTCTAATTGCACCTGTCATTGACAAGCACACTGACTAAGGAGACATTGCGATTTAATCCGAATTTTGATTCTCTTGTTTTTCAGTAGCACCATCTAGGGCCAAGAATACGAGTTAGCTACTCATGAATCGCAACTCTTCTTACGAGGCGGACTTCATTCATACATTTTATTCACTCTTCCACAGACAGTAATTTAGACCTGGATCAGAGAACGATCACCTCTGAATCAATATCCCCAGAGGTATTACTCTCGACATGGAGGACTTTGTGACCACGACAGATTTATACGCGCTCCAGTCACCGCACAAGCGGAGATTCTTCAGCCGGCTGAGTTCGAACTCACAGCCTAAAGGTGGTTCCCACGAGGCTTACTATTGCCCGAAATCGTTACCCCTCATCCGTTGTCCAGGCATTGCCCTCGTGTGAACACTTGAGACAACGTGGACAGCTTTTGTCCCAATGAGACAACCACTTGCCATTGTCCCGTTGTGTTCAATTGATTTCCCGGAAGTAGGCGTGATCTTCTATTGCGTGCAATAGTGCAACTTTGGTGTGCAATCATCTTGGCAAAATCTTTCACTTAGGAATAAGAGAATTTGGTGAAGTTTTGGCGCATTAAATATGATGGAATCTAGTGATCTTGTCGTAACCTGATAATTGCCAGGTAAACCGTTTGGTAGTAAAAATAAGAAAAAAAGAAAAGGATTCTTTAAGCGCATACTCGGGTTGATTTTTTTTTCTCTTATTATTATTATTATTATTTATTTTACCACGAAAGTCATAGCTGCTTTGGTAATCAAGAAAATGGGGTAAATACTTCAGCTGATATTTTGTTCCTAATTTTAATACTTTAAGAGCAAATTTTTCATCCAAAATTATTTCAAATGAATTACACATCTCTGAAGTCTTATCCTGATTAACTTTAACAGAAAGCTGAGACAAAAAAAAAAGTTCAAAAATAGAAAAGTTCAGAAAGATTGTCTCAGAGATCTAGAAAATTGGTTGCAAAAACTTTAATCCATTTTCAAACTAGCGACTATAATTAACCTTCAGAATCAAAATCATTGCCAAAGAGTTTAAACAAGTCCTGGGATTGGCATCGATTAAAGCCCCAATTACCCAAATTGAAGTGAAATAATTGTTGTTCTCTGTCAAACTTTACATCGAACTGAAATAATTAATGACAAACAAAATGTAAGAAAAAAGTGCTTGATGATTAACAGTCACACAACGAAACGTAAATATTTTTCTCAACGATAACGATTATTACAGGTTATTTATTTGAGTGTTCGTAGTATTAGATACTAAATAAATGTAAAATTAGCATATATACTAAATAAATCTAATTCTAATTTTCAAAACTCCTTGTATGGTGTCATTTGAGATTGTTTACTAATATTATAATGGAGATATTTTAAATTCGGTGGTTTTAATGACTACTTACTACTACTTTAAAATTATATATATATTATTAATTATTATATATTTTCGAATTTATATACATATATATATATATATATATATATGTGTGTGTGTGTGTGTGTGTGTGTGTGTGTGTGTGTGTGTGTGTGTGTATTTTATTTTGCATAATAAATTAAAGAAAACTTGATTATTTTAGTAAAAGTACTAGTCGAAAGTAAAGTCGAAGTACTAGTTTAAAATTTCCTGTCTTAATTTTTGTTCTTGGGAAGAATGTGATCTCTTCGCGTATAAATGTTACTTTGCTCATGCCCACTAAATTATTACTCATCTGCTCTGTCATGAACGAACTGTGTATATGACTGCTTTCTAATAATGTCGACGATTAAAAACCAGTAAGAATCCACCTGATTTAATTTCCGAAGAAAAATTTTTATTATGAGAATAGCAATATAACCATGTAATAACGGCTATTATTTCTATTTAATGATATGTATTTTGTAGTAACTTCGTAAAAGTGTAATTTTGTGTAAGTAAAGGCCTTATCACATGGTGAAATATCGTTCACACTTTTCGACAGCAATTTTCCGTTTCTACCTTCAAGAACCGATCAAGCAAGTTTTTCGCCATCGTCAAGTTTTTTTAATCTGCTTGCAAAAACGTACGATAGTGACGGAAATATTGTCTGCAAGCAAAATTCAACCAATCATGTGAAACTTTGAAGTGACGTCACTTTCGTTGTCGCTAGCTGACGAAAAGTGAGTTTGATATTTTGCCGTGTGATTAGGCCTTTACAATAATTTTGTAAAAATCTTCTTTTAAGTGTAATATATTTACTCTTCTTTTCCCACAAAATGAGAAATTATCTTCCTGTCAATAAACAAAAGTTATGATGAATGAGAATAAAATGAGAACAATCTGATCAGCAAACTGAAATTGGGAAATCTATTTCACCCTTTCCTTAGTGTTAAAATTTTATAGTTCATAAATTTAATTAAACTAAAAAAAATACGGGGAATGATTTCAGAAAGTAGAAGCTTGCTTAACATGTAATATTTTTTAATAATTGTTTTTGAAGCTGACTTTTCTTATTTATTTTTGTTGTAAATCTTGTGTGAAAATAGTTCTTTTTTTAAAAATTTCAAATTACATTTTATCAATAAATTGTAAAATATGATTAAAATAACATTCCAAATTAAACTTAAAAGTATAAAATACTGTATATTCAAACTTTCTAACATTTCTTTTTTGTAACCTCTGATTTTCAAAAAGATTTCATGAGACGAATGAGTAAGGTTCTGAATAGAATCAACGGACCCAAGTTCGAATCTGAATCTTGATGCTTTTGTTACCAGTGACCAGCAACAGAAAAATTGTAAGATAGGAGAATTACAAACAATTATGCATTAAAGAATATCTAAGAAATTGTGTGAAGATCCAATAGTTCTTTTTTTCTCCGATTCTCTAATGCATTGTTAGATTTAATTTCAGATCTAGGCTTAACACTGGGAACTTGAAACCAAGTATTAAATTAAGTAAGTAAAAAAAAAAAGCTCTTTTAATATTGCCCTATAATGTATATTTTTTAAAATTTTCTAATATTAAATGCTTTAGGGGCTATCTTTCGGTGGGACAGTGCAATGCGAAATTTTGGGAAAAAACGATCAATTCAGGCATCTTATTCCTCATGTTGCCTACAATATTGTGCAGCTCATTTAGAAAAGCACCATCGTATTTCTTGAAGTAGGACATTTGATTGAAGGATTGAAGTATGACTGAGATTCGATTGGTAATGTTTCTCTTCTCTGATCCTCAATTTCATTTTGCACATAGTAGACAATTTTTAGTTTTAGTTCGACCATTATAAAGTAATTTTTAGAAAACTCCTTCCTAGAGAAGAAGCCTTTAGCCTGTAATAACTTTTACTTTCATCTCCTATTGTTTGTAAACATCTTTAACGATGGATTCGTCCGAAGAGCAATATTCTGCTTTAAAAGTAGAATTCCGACCAAAAAAGAAAATTAGGTGTTTAAGAAGAAAGATAAATACATCAGATAGTGAAGATGACAAGGAAGAAGAAAATATGAGGTAAAATTTAGGGTCCGAAATTAGAAATTGTTTTTAAATTATTTCTCATTGTATGTGAAGTAAAAATACCTTTAATGTAATTTCCTTTGCTTCTTCCGTAAGTGAAATTTAAACTTTTTTTTATGAAAAAAAGTTATCGATTTTCAAAAAAGTATAACTTTTAAAGATTTACTCCCGAGCGTTATTGAAATAACTATTAATAAATTTTCATACATGTGCTTGTGTCATACGGGAGTTGTTTTTAATTTTAATGCAAGAAAATTGCTCATGTTTTTGAAATAAATGATAAGTATTTATTTAAAAAAGTACATGGTACGACCGGAGTTAAACCCCCACTACATTATACTTTATTTATATTTTGGAATATTCTACTTCAGGTTAGTTTTGTACTTATGATTGCTCTAAAATTTCTATGCAAATTACATACGGTGCTGCTTTGCGTTATGTATTAACCTTTTGGCCAAAGTAAAGTTTATGGTACGGCGCCAAATGTGAATTTTTTTTCCTGGTTTGATATTAGATATGGTGTTCACAGACTTATGCTCCTTTTTTTTAACTACGATTTATCGAAGTAAATTATGTTTATTTATGCACATGTTATTTTATTTCCACATTGTTGCAAAAGTATATCACTTATCCAATGCAAATCTTTTTAATTGCAAAATACTGTATTTCAGAGACTATCATGAAACTTGAAAAAGTATTAGCCACATTGGTACCTATTTTAGACCATGCTTCAAAATTTCTAAAAATTAATTTGTTTCCCACAATAGATTCCTTTTGATCATAATAATATACAGTTAAAAATGCATATAAAAAAAGACATAATTTAATTTGCTAAAATAGGAGTGTGGTTGTCAACCTGTTGGAACTGATGACTCTATTGACCCCAATTCTTCAAATATAAATATATAAAGATAGTGAAAGAGCACTTAGTCATTGCAAGCATTAATAACTGAATGATCTGAAAAATCACTTTCATCTAATGGAATGTTAGATATATTTTAATCAGTAAACTTCAAAGTTATTATTATCAATATCTTGTTTTATTAATTAGTGAAAACATTTATGTTTTATTGTTTTATTCGCTTATTTTTCCGGTAGTACTTTTTAATAAATTTTATTTCAATAGTTTTAAAGCATTTTTATAATGTTTTTATAACATTATCATTTTATATTCTTTATTTAACAATAATTTAGCATTTTTTTAACATGTTTGTTAAAAATATAGGTAAATTGCTATCTGTTTAGGTTTAAATGTAGTTGAAGTTAAATTTTTGTAATTTGCGTTTAGTGATTTTTATTAATATTTAGTATTCATTTTCTAATTTATGCTTTAATTACTCAGTGATTTTTCAAAACAATAGCTTAGCAAAAGGAATAAGTTTTTAAAATTATAATAAGGCTATGTATTAAAGGAAGAGCATGCAAAGATGTATTTTAAATTTAATGAAAAAATCATGCGTATTTTTGATATGTTATTTTTCTTATCAAAATATATTTTGCTACTATAATTAAGTAAATAATCCACAACTGTAAATGTTAAATCCAAACTTAACAAATGTTAAATATTTATTATAGATTTTTTATAAACATAAAAGTGATACTTAAATATGTTATCAGTTTTAATAATGAAATGAAAAAATATCAAAGAAATAATTATCATAATTACAGAAAGGAATTTTATGCTTTGTGTTTGAAAGCAATTTTGAAGGAAAATTATAATTGCAAGCTCACAAGTGCCTTTGAAATTTTAGCATAGTGACTGTAAATTTTAAATTTAATGAAATAAAATTTTGTTTTAATAATTTTTTTAGGAAACATTTTACAGAGATGCATATCTTTCAAATTTGGAGTTATAACTTCAGTAATCTACGTTAATATAAAAATAATAAATAAAAACAATCTTATTTTACTTTTTGCGATCTATTTTAAACTCTGATATTATATTTGAAAAAAAAATTGAAAGTACCAGTAATGTTTATTTTTAGGTTGTAAACTAGACCATCTATAATTATAACATTTTTTATAATTTGTAACTCAGTAATTTGTAATTCTTTTTATCACTATTCTATTTCTATAGATTATATTTATTTTTTATTCAATTGAAATTTAAACAAACATCTTAATAGCCCTAAATTGTTAGCTCCCCACCACCACTGCCAAATGAAGAATTATAGACTTCATGATGAAATTGCAGATTATTTAGATTTCTTAACCTTTATCATTAACTTTTTCAAAAAATCCCAAGATATCCCTATCATTGAAACATTTTTATACATGTTTCTAAAGGTGTGAATTTTATCTTTTAAGAAAAATATTTCTTCACTTTTATTTGTTAAGTATTCCATATTATTTAACTTGGTACTTACTCACCTTTTACTTAAAATTTATCATCATATTTTAGTGTTTCCCAAAGTGTTGTATGTATATTCCCAGGGGTACAACTAAGGCAAAAGTCAACCATTGGAAAATCACTTGATTTCATCCAATATGAAAGAAGGCCAAATCATCTGGATGTGGAACCACATCTGAGATTAAAATTGATAAACTGGGAAACAAATTATGATGATCTGTCATCTCAGCACAGGCAATTTCATCTTTCTCATTGACCCAAATAAATGTTACTTACAATATAGCTTTTATTTATGTTTTATTAAGAATAATTTTATTTCTCTTTTCTTATTATTTTGTATGTCACACAAAAAAAGAGAATAAATAAATATATTTTTGATTATTATTAAAATACATCCATTTTATTGATGAGGAGTACACTGCATTATGAAAATTATAGAAGGGGAACATGTATGTGAAAAGCTTGGGAAACACTGTTCTAGAATAATAAACACTGTTCTTCTAATATGCTGAAGCTTGGCCCTAATCTTATACTATAATACGAGGAATGGTTGCCAAGTCGAAAATCACGCCAGAATTAATAAACTCCGGTAAACTTGGGGGTCTGGGGTTTTTGGCCACGAGGAATCGATTGGCGCCGGTTTTGAAGCGCTACGGTCAAGCAGTTCGGAGTTACAGATAGGATATTTTCAAACTTTATTAGTTCGCCATAATGGCTAATAGGTTTCAAGCGGTAACGTGCTGCCATCTATAGCCAATATGGCGAACTAATAAAGTTTCCAGAAGATGATCCGGAACTCAAGGAACTGATCTCGAAATGGATGATCCATAACCCGTGTGGTGATATGAACCCGAGCGCTCCGTGCATGGTAAGCAAACAAGGAAGAGACCAGTGCAGATGGGGATTTCCAATGGAACATCAAGACATGACATCGCTGGTGGACGATGAAAAGCCGAGGTTTAACCGGTTATCTTTTCACCAATGGTTTCACAAATTTTCTTATGGCATGTATTGTTTTGATAAATCACAATTGAAAATTTAAATCTTCGAGTTAGCTTCGATATCTGTTTTCTCCGAGCGGAGCTCGGTCACCCGCTGGTAACATAAACACCAAGATTCTCAAATATTCTGGATCCTTCATTTTTGTCATCAAAATGTCACCACAACTATGGGATTGTTGACCAGACGTACTTTTATTTATATTTTATTATGAATAATTTTATTTCTCTTTTCATATTATTTTGTATGTGCCACAAAAAATAATAAAAAAATATTTTTATTAAAAGACATCCTTTTTTTTTTGTTTTACAAGAGGTACACAGTGTTATGAAAATTATAGAAAGGATATGCATATCTCAAAAGTTTGGGAAGCACTGTCATATTTAAATATTGGTACAAAATCTCACTGTTTTTTGGTAATGAACTCCAATATCTGTCTCCAGATACTCTAAATATCTCTAGTATGCTTGCTAAAAAAAGAAAAAAGAATGTTTGAGTTTTTTAAATCATCTGACAGGTAATTCCAGCAACCAAATCTCCTTAAAACAGTGGCGTGGGAATGCTAGAAAAATGACTTTCTTTATTCTAGGTGGCTGAAGAATTAATATGACTTTGATAATTGGCTATTCTTTTTTTATATAGATTAAATATTTTTATATATTATAGATTAATAAATATAGATATTTTGTATATCATAGATTAAATATTTTTATATATTTATATGTTATAGATTAAATATCTTTAAACATTGTTTTGCTTTACATATTTTATTCATTTTTTCAGTGAGTTGCTGGAAGATGCTAAAGAATTGAGAAAATTAAGGAAAAGACCCAATGGAGTCAGGTATATAATTTCATTTTTTTCTGTATAAAAAGTAGAATTTATTATTTTTATTGGAGTTTCAAACAAAAATATTTCTTTTTCCTTTATTCCCTTTTCTCTTACTATTAAATTTTCATTATTTAATTTGTATTAACTTAATATTGTTAAGTGATGTAATTTATATAAATGTACAATACAAAACATTAGTAATGAAATTTCTTTTGAAACAAATTAATTTGTGAATGGCCTTATGATATTTAATGGATATTTTTTTATTTTTTGCTCAATTGATACTTTAATTTTTAGTCAAATGAAAATACTCTAATTGTTATGTCTAATTAGATTTATAAATATGATATTGAACTTGTCATAACCTAATATATTTCAACATAGTGTTGTTTATAGTATAATCACATCACTATATCGGTTTAAATTTAATTCTAATTTAGAAGGTTTACCAATTAGTTGAGTGAAAAGAATGTTTTATTATATACAGTTATAAAGAAAGACTTGCAATCATACATGTACGAATGGATGGGACAGAATGCCCATTCAATCACATTTAGATCAGTGTCTAGGGTCACTGATTAAAGAGAAGAAACTTGAAAAGAAAAGAGTAAATTTTACAGCAAAGAATAAAGAAAGACATGAATAATCAGGACAGTACAGGCCATTTACAATAGAGATACCTTTAGATGACACTAAGGATGAAGCCTAATCCAATGTTCCATGGCATAATGACTAAATAATCATGATTCAAAGCAAATGACCCTCTCTCTCTCTCCGTCTGCCGAGCGAATGCCCACTGTTCGCTTTTCTAAAACTTGACATCACATGCCTTAGACTTTGGATTAAGTGTACTTTAATAAATTTTCTGGTGCCATCTATTACAATAAAATAAAACTAAATGTGTAGTGGTAATGGCCGCTAATTAAATCTCTACATACATCCCTATAAGATAATAAAATTTATATTTTCGCTAAATACTCAGTGTGATTTCATTCATTATTCTGTAAATGTCTCAACAATTAATCATTCTAACCGTATGTTAATAAGCTTATTCATTGTAATAAAACCCGACTTTGGTATGTCAAAATCTATTTTGTGATATTTTCGGTGGAAATATTGTTTCACTTGAAAATACTGTTGTGCAATAGGATATGTTTCATAAATTCACCAAAAGCATTTCACTTTTATAAGATGTCTGTAGAGAAAAGAATAAAAACAACCTCAAAGTACTTCACACTCATCTTAGAGTGAAACTCATCATATTTATGAATCAATTCTGGAAATCTGAATTTTAAATTTCTACTTCCTGATATCCATTTAAAATAATAAATGTAATACAATGTTGTTTTAATTATACTTGCTTTTTTAATATGAAATAATAATTCATTGTTTTGAAATCCAGTGCTATTGGTTTAGCATTGGGGAAGAAACTCTCAACTGAGGAGGAACTTGTTTCAGTAAGTACGAGCATCTATATTTCTTTGAATCTTGAAATATTCATTTCAATCTGTATATGTGTGTTTTTATTTCAGATTATTTTAATAATTTATTTTATTATTTGTTATTTTTTGATTATTTTAATTCAGAATTCAATTACTCATTTCTTTTATTTACTGCACATGTATTTATATTAAAATATATATAGTTTATATATATATGTTTTAGTTCTGTATATGATCCTCATATACTTAAAAGTAAATATATTATTAACATGCAAAAATTCAATTTTCTTATGCAACTCTTGTGTATTTTAATAACATAAACACTTTCATTTGTTATCATATGATTACTTGTCTATTCTTACATGATGTCTGTTCTAAGCTTCCACTAATTATAGATTAATAAAATTTAAAATATAATTATCTAATTATTGTTTATTTGATAGTGTATATTAATAGAATAAAGCAATTTGCATGACAAGGGAATTTTTAAAGTCTTTATGAAAATGCTATTCTTTTCTCTTTTCTAAATGTTATATTTTCTCTTAATAATGTACAGAGATAATTTTTTAAAGAATAGATTAATGTAATGAAGGGTTGTGGACTTACTAATCATTTGAAACCTCTGAATTATTATTAACTAGCCGCCTTTGGAGACCAGCTGGTTCGCCATGAGTAATGTTTTCTTTGCCAGATATATTTTGATTAACACAGGTTTATACTTTAGTTTTTAAAGATATTTAATATAAAAATAATAGACAAAATTTGAAACAGATGAAATTTTAGGCATTTATGTCCATATAAATTATTGTAAATCTCATTAATTCATTCTAAAAATTCAAAAATAATACTATAAATATATTTAATAGAAAATACACACAGTGTTTGAAGGTAAAAACAATAAGAAATTACTATCAAATGAATATACTAGAATATTAAGAACAAAAGAACTTTTAACAGGGCTCTCACATTTTTATATCTTTCTGAAGACCCTTCTTAGCATATTGGAAGACAGCAAAAAGGAAAGAAAAAGATGCAGATTTTATTATTTGGCAAGGAAATTTTGACCGAGCAGTTGAGGTTTTAATAAATATAATAACATGGCATTGTGTGATTTTTCAGTCTGTTATTAAATTGACTTTAAGAAATGGCTAATATTTTTAATTATATCCCCCATGAATAGTTTCCTAAGCATTTATGTAAATTTTTACTTGTTATTATGTACCTGAAAGAAATGTCCCTTTTCAAAAATATCTTACATTTTATCTAAAGCCACATTACACTAGGAGAAAAGCATCATGTTGAACAAAAAAGATGAAAATTAGCTGTAAGATCTGAGAGAACTGAGGAAAATCTAGATAAAGTTTTCATAAAAAATATTAATAATGATTGATGCCAGTAAAAACCAATAAGTTATCGTATTTTTATTTAACTGATTGAGAAAAAAAGGAAAATGATCATTAATTAATTATTACATGTTTCTAATACCCTTTTTATCTGAATTTTTGCTTAATAATTTTTCAACACTCTTGCAGATATTATGATTATGTTGTTAGAATTCTTGAAATAAATGATAATGTTACTTGTATGGTTTGGTTATATTTAACTTTTAAATATTTTATTTATTTAAGAATGGATAATAATTTAATAGCTCTCATAGCTCTAATGCTTTTTAAATCCATTGAAGCCAAACATTTCCTAATGGTATGATGTAGAAATTAGGAGAGAGTTGTGCTTGCTGATGTGTTTTTTCTCATCATCAGACCATGATTAGAAATTATAAGTTTCATTTCAAAATAACTCTTGTCTAGCTTTAAAATAATGTGTTGATTTAACTAAACTAAGCTGAAACTACTTCTGAAGTAGATATATCTTTGTATATGTTCTTATATGTATCATCAAAATTATCATCTTATATTATTTTATATTTTGTATATTTGTTATTAAAAATATTTTGGCATTTTGTTGTGAATTTGGTGAATTATAATTTAGATTTTCTTATATTTTACCTACTTTTTGATTATTTCATCCCATATAAGTATCTTGTAATGTTATGAAAGTTTTTTATATTTAATATGTATGTCGTCATGTTTTCAAAATATCATTATTTGTTTATTTAACATTTGTGTAAAGCATTTCAAAAACAGCTTTTATTTTAAAAATAAATTTCCTTGGCATGATCTTATTTATCTTTGGAATTCCTTTTGGAATGAACACTTAAAACGAATAAGCATAATTAAAGTTTTTTATTAATATTTACTCAGTAATATTTTTTTTTAATTTTCTGATACTTTCTGCCATCATTTTTCTTTTAAAAATACAAAAAAAGTTTTATTAATGCAAAATAGATGATTTGATGAAATTTTATATTTAATTCATCTAATCTTTAAATATCCTCTATTTCAGGATGATCCTTTTAAATTAAAGACAGGTGGTTTTATTGACATGAAAGCATTAAACAGAAGAGGCAGGTAAGCTAATGCCATATTTATTTATTTAAAATTATTTTTTTAACACAAATGAAAACTGTAATATCTGTATATACAGTCGATTCCGGTTAATCGGACCACATCGGGACACGATCATTTTGGTCCTAATAACCGGCTGGTCCGATTACACAACATGCCGTATGCTACAAGACGATATGAGCTATACGTAACATATTAAAATGTCATTATGACCTTTACTGTGCGGCACACGCATATGGCAAACATACAAATAATAACTACTGTTACCTATGAACTTTATACATTGAAAAATAAATTTACAAACAAATTCTTCGAAACGATCTACACGATACTCAGCATGCGAAGCACAATAAAAAAAAGTTCTTATCAAATTCAAGTCAACGTTTGAAGAACTTACTACCAAGCTACCCATTCTAAGAAACAAAGGGCTTGCTCACCTCCCACTGGTTCTTTTCCCTTTCGGACATCCTGCTGTACACAGGCGACTTGTGGCTTCTTTTTCATCTTCCCTGCCACGTTCTTTGGTCCGTTTAAACGGAATTTTGATTCAAATAAGCGAATAATATTAGGCTTATGTACATAAGATTTGGTTTGGTTCTTTAAGATTCGGTCCGATTAAGCGGCTGGTCTGATTACCCGGTGGTCCAATTAACCGGATTCGAAGGTATTATGAATTCCTCTTTTACATATAAATGGAATGGAAATATAAACATTATATCTGTTTATTTTTTTCTTTTACCAGACTATTAATTTCCTGAAAGACAAAGTTTTTTTCCTTAGTGTACTTTTATTTTTATCTTATTTAAAATGACCTATTTTACTGAACTCATTTAACTTAAATATCCATATGTTGTTAGTAACAAATTAGCAGTTGTCTTGTTTTGTATAGTCAACTTTTTATGTTTAGCAATGAGGATAAGTATCCAAGCCATAAAAAGATTTCTCTTCAAAAGGCCTTAATGCCATTTATGAAATCCAGTATTATAAAAATTTACATTTTGTGATCAATTATTTCTTGAAGGAGAAAAGAAAAAAAAAAGTCTTAATATTCATTTAACTCAAAATATAGTATTTATTTTCTTGGAATTATATCAGTAAGGTGTACTTTATCATATGATCCCAATCAAATAAACTAAAAAAAAATTATGTAAATTGTGAAAATGTTTGGATGTGTTCCAAGTAGTTATTGAAAATAATATAAGTTAAGGGGAAAAAAATATTTTTTTGGCATTTTTAGAATTTAATTGAATGAAGCAATTTGCTGAAGAGTTTTAATATATATATAAATGGGTGTGGGTGTATATTATAATTTTTTTTCTAAAACTAAGATGTAAAATAATCTGCCTTCTGGGAAGAACCATAAATCAAGTAATTCATATTCATTCTTCATTAATGAGGGAAAAACAGAAAGAATAAATGATTGAAAATCTGATGTATTTATTTCATTAACAATAAACTATCTAAAATTGCAACAATTCAAGGTTTGACACCAATAATGGCAATAGGCATGAAGCAAACTTCTATGCATTCTCTAAATTGCCCTTTTCCTATTAATATCCTAATTTGTGTAGCAGAAGTCTAAATAATATTTGTAAAATATTTAAAAAAACTAATTGTTTGACTTTGTTATAATTCTATTTCTTTGTAACAAAAGTATTGTTAAAACATTACTTATGGTACCGCTGTTACTTTTCTTCATATATTCATTTGATGTATAATTTGTAGAAAATATTCAACTCACTTTTGACTATTCTATTTAAATATTATCTGACTTTAAGCACCTTAAAAACAGCTTTTATTTAAAAAATAAATTTCCTTGAGATTTTGCAACTTTTTTTTAATGACAAAAAAAAAGTATGAATGATTTTGTTATTTCAGAACTGGGACTGAAGAACTGGATGCTGTAAATCTAGGAAGTGTATTTTCAGCAGAAACAAATCGAAGAGATGAAGATGCTGATATGTGAGTATAATTGTATGGATAATATAATTAATAATTTCTTTATATCTATTTAATAAATTAATTTGTTTAGATTTGTTAAATGCAGTCACTACATCATGTAATTCACAAATTTAAGGAATCAAACATTTTACATTAAATGGTAAAGAATTAAGGAGATCAACCTGTAATTGTATTTACTTAACTCATCTATAATGCAATAAACTGGTAATTTCTATAATGCTTGCAGAATTTAGAAATATCTTTGGTATAGTTTACCATTTCTCTAATGCATAGAAGAATAAATTTAAAAGAAAAATTATTTATTTCATGAAAATAGTTGTTTGATTTTTGTGTTCAACATGCTGTTTCACAATTTCTTCAAAATAAATTTTATTATTAAAATAATGAATTAATTATTGTTTTTGCTAAACAGTTCCTTTTAGTGATTGTTTTATCTATTTATTTCAAATTTAAATTAGCTAGACACAGATTTCAAATGAGTTTTTACATATGAATTTGTAAAACAGTTTTATTTAGCAAACTGATATAGGAGGCAAGTGGTTATTTTGAAAGAAGAAAAATTGAAAATTATTTAAAAATTGATAAAATATATGTTTTTAATTTTCTTTTGAATTCCTTATATTAAAATCAATAACTTTGCATATAATTCAAGCAAAGAAAAAAAAGCATTTAATTTAAGTTTTTTAAAAATTAATGCAGTTCATAATTTTACCATATGCATTTCAGTCTTCAAAATAAATTTTACTTTTTTTGATAATATTAACTAAATTTATATAACTTGATTTTTGACAAGATATGACTTTTCTAATAATATTGAACTAAAAAAAAATTATATATATTCTTAATTAACTTTTATTTTTAAATTTTAGGATGAAATATATTGAAGAAGAATTGCAAAAAAGGAAGGGAATAAGTCATCCTTCTTCTAAGATTGAAGCTCTGTAAGTGAAAAACATTTTGTTTCAATTGTTCGCTCTTTTTTTATTTTAAACAATTATCAGTATTTAGTTTGAAAACATAAAACACTTTCATCTAGTCAAATATCTCATCTTCCATACTACTTAATTAAATTTTTTTTTAAATAAACTTATTTATCCTCTTTCCCAGAAGTTGATGGCATTTTATTCCTCTGTTTTTTTTTTGTTTTTTTTTTTTTCAATTAATGGTCTGTTTTAAAAAGAAATTTTAAAATTATAGTATTTTATTGATTAATAATTTGTAACAAACTGCTTCAAATATTGATCATTTTTAGGGTTCTTTTATTGTAATTTTACATCTGCCACATGTATTTTTAAAAAAACTATTTAATTTTTTGCAAGCTTGCAGTATTTATTTAACAGCAAATTATTTTTATTATTCTCAAATAACTTAATTGCAGTTAGTAAATTAAATAAGTCAGAAAATAATATTTGTATACTTTCCTGTTCCTATATGGATAAAATATTCTTCTGATTTCAATTCAGTTTGAGTAAAATAATAGTATAATATATCTACTTTAAGAACTCACATCTCTAAAAAAGTTCAAGAGAATTATTAGATATTAAAAGCATTTTTTACTTAATATTAAAACTATGCAAGTATTACTATCTCTAAAAACTTTTAAATGAACTTTATTTATGAAATTTGTCTAATTTCATTGTAAAATAATGTCTTGGTGAATTAAAATGGATATAATTTAGAAAACTAATTTTTTTTAAAGGATTAATAAAAAACAAAAACAGTTTTAATAGCATTCAAAAAGATTTTAGAGCTAAATGCAAGTACATCTTATGGTGGTTTCCCTTAAAATATTATGATCTTGTTTCTTAGAGGAGTATTAACATGAAAAGAATTAATTAAGTAAGCATTATTTTCATGCCAAAATGTTTGTTTGTAATTTTTTAACTGCATTTGCTTGTATCTTTATAAAAAGATAAAAGCAGCTATGAACATATACCAAAAATTACAATTGGCTAAAAGGTTTTTTGGAAGCAAATTAATTGACCTTGATATGAGAGGATTGAATAGATTTCAAATTAATGTGCATGATTTTTTTTAAATGTGTAGTTTTGACTTATGATAAGTTTGTTATTTTTTCTGAAACTATTTATATGTATTGTATATTACTATGCTTTTTAGATGTGTGTTTTTAAAATTCATTTCGAATTGGAAGTGAAAATTCCTAATCCCAAATGTATATACTAAATCAAAACAAAGTTAATAAAAGAAGATTAATTAATAAAGAGGAGTTGATTTTTAATTAAGTTTCAAAAGTTTATTTGAAACATTTATAACTGAAATAATCCTTTTAATTAACATTTTCCTATTAATAAAAAACTTACAAAATTAAACAATTGCTGTGATATCTTTTTAGAAACCTTAAAATCCATCTATGTAATTTATTTTAAGATTCTAATCAATAATTAAAAAAAAAACTTTAACTTGTAATAAATAAGAAAAAAATTTTTATCACTTTTATATTATTACAAAAAAGAAACAGAAAATTCACAAATTAAACTTTAACAAATAGCAACATCCAAAAACTTTTTATAATTTTTATTTATATATTATTATAGGATTTACCATCAAAAATATTTTCCTGTATTAATTTTACTCAAATTAAATCATTCATTTATATTTCACAATTTTTATGTATAATGTATCAAAGATTCCAAAATGGACATTTTTTTTTTTTTTTGTTATAATAAAAGCACAAATCCGTTTTTAGATTGATTTTTTTTATTGTATTCAGTGTCAAATGATCCCTAGTATGTTTTTAAAAAATCATATTTTTATTAAATTTCATTCATTTCTATTTAGTATTTTGTATTATTTTTTTAAAAAAACAACTTAGTAGTTTAGTTAAGTTGAACAATCCTATCAGAATGTGTAGTTTTATATTGATATTGTCTGTCTTGTATAAATATATTTTTTTTGTAATGTCTGCTAATTGATTGTTTTTTATTATTATTATTATCATTTTAGCAAAAAAGCAGAAATTGGTGTACATGAAAGTGATGACAGTGTTGGAAGTGAAGGGTGAGTAAATTTTAATTAATTTATCAACAATAAAATACTAAATGTTATTACATTCTGTATTCATTATAACAAGGTATGATAAAATGATTTTAGGGATTGAAATGGGCCTGTTATTTATAATCTCAAAACTCCACAAAAAAGTTAAAGAGAGTAATGAATTATGAAACTTTTTTAAATATAGACACATTATTGAAAATGTTAGCCATTATAGATGAAAGAACCAGAATATTTTTTCTCGAGTGTTAAATGTTTTGATCATCTGGTATGATACACGTTAAGTGGTGGATTCCTAGGGTTGCAAACTAAGTGATTCACAAATATTATTAGTTGCAAAATAAATTTGTTAAAAGATATGAATTCTATGAAATTTGACATATTAGGACTACAATGTATATTGTGTATCTACATTTAATTACAGAAATCAATATTTAATAAATCAAAAGGTAATTTGTTATCTATTCATAATATATTGAAATAATAATTATTCATTAAATTGATTATGTTATAATCCTTTGAAATAATGATTGTTTATGTTATATTTAGTGAAATTTTTTATTTCTTTATAATGTATTATAATTAGCAAACATTTTTATTTCAAAGTAAGAAAATCTTATATAAATAAGTCTGATCAAAATTTCAAGAATTTTATTAGTTTTGTAATTTTTTCACAATTAAAATTTATTGATGAATACTTGAAAAATATTTATGAAATTATTGAATTAAAAAGTTAAACTAAGATAAATCAATATTTTGATAACATTAAAAATATTTTGTGACTAATTAGCCAGGGAAACTAATTAACTATTTAGGAATAGAAATGCCTCATAATGATCATTGCCTAAGGCTGTAAAATGATTGAATTTTTTCAACTAGTTTTTTACTAGGATTTTTTTCAACATTGTTTTGGCAATGGATACTATATAAACATATGTTACAGAGATTAATTAGAACATTTATCATAAAACTTTATGGGCATGCACACCTGTTTGGGATTAGAATTATATTTATTAGTTTTCTTAAAAGTTGTGATATTTTAAACATGTTACCGTACATTTTTAATACTTTTTTTTTTCAAAAGTAATTTAAAATTTGCTTTATATAATATTATTTAATATATTTTCTTTGATACCAGTATATGAATGTAAACTCTTTTTACTGTTTCAATTTTAATATTTGTGTATTTTTTTAATGAATAAATCATGTTTTTTTTATGTTATATTTTGAAAAAGTATTTGATTTTTAGAATGCATCTGTTTTTCCAATATTATGGATGTGAACCTCTATTTTGAAATATTTCATTATGATAATATTTTAGATTTAATTTTTCTGTTACTGAATTTTCAGCTTGTTTAGACAGTCAATGAAAAAATTTCCATTTCTAGAAAACTTATCAAGTTAAAATAAATCTAATATTTCAAATTATGTTAACGCTATCTTTAATACATCAATTAGCAATGAATAAATTATTATTAAAATGTATTTTTTAATTTGTTTGGTTATTAAAATTTTTACCATAATTATATACAGTCTTGTAACTTGACTGAGCCAGTGAAAAGTATTCTTACCAAATTATGCTTCAAAGTGGTAATTCTTTTTTAATGGTTAGTGAAAGCAACACAGAAATTAAACTAATTAATTGGAAAAAAAATATTAAAAAATATTTTTTTAATGGTTAGAAAAACTTGTACAAAAAATAAATTGTGTGTAAAATTTTAGTGTAAATTCAGACTTTTTTTAATGTTAAATTGATTTAATTACTTTTTCTTTTGCAATCATATGTTTCAACATTATTAAGGAAAAATTAATAATTCTGATTGTTTTGTTAAAAATTTGTAAACTTCTTTCTTAAAGTATATATACTTCCTAAGAAATAGCCACATGCAAATTTAGTAGCTATAAATTCTAATTTATGGTAGTATCTAATTATTTTCAAATTACTAGTCTAATTTATCGAGTGTTTTTAAAATTTTTTATATAACACGGCTCATGATGCAAATTGAAGATAAGCCAATAATGTCATTTAAAAGGGGGGAAGGAGAATGAGTAGTCTTTCAATAAGTATTGAAGAGTTTAAAAAAATTATATTATTATAAAACAAATATTTTTTTAATGAACAGTTATAGACATTCTTTGTCCTTTTTTTTATTTATAAACTTTTCTTTTCTAGACCTTCAAAGGTTGACAACGTGTTGTTTGAAGTTCCAGAACATTTACGGCAATCCACAACCAAAAAATCAGAAGAAATGTTGTCTAACCAAATGTTATCTGGAATTCCGGAAGTAGATTTAGGAATAGAGTATGTATATAAATTATAGAGAAATATTATACTTCAACAATACTGTTGTATTTCCAATTTTATATAAGGATTTATGAAAGTTTTTGTCAGTTTTCAAATTATTTTAAAATTGCAATACAACTTCAAACATTCTCCTTCACGTTTCAGCTTTAAATCATAACAATAATTTTTGTTCAGAATATTTATTATTTTAGAATATTATATGCCTTTATAGGCTTGCATATAAAAGCTATTACAATATATATGTAATTTTTTTTGTTATTATATATTTTAAACTTATATAATTAAAATGTTATAAAATATTTTAATGAAAAAAGATAATTAAGTATTTATTTTAAAGTGCAAAATTCTTAAAAAGAAATGCAATTGCCTAATACAAAAATAAAGACAAAGTATTAACATTTATAGTTTTAAACTGTTATTAAATTAATAAAATGTTAAAATTTGATGATGACTGTAAATTATTTATAGTTTGCAATATTATCGTATGTTTGGAAATTGATTTTTAAAAATGCTGAATATAATCAGGAATAATTATGCATTTAATTAAATATTATTTTAATTAACTTAAAGCTACAAAATAAAGAAAGTATATTTTTGCATATCTTAGTTAAACTGTGAAATAATAAAAAAATGTACTCTTGTAATATTTAATCAACTTATGGCATTACAAGACATGCCTAATTCCTGTTCATTCTGTTGTTTTGAACAGGCAAATAATTTTTGATTCACTTCTGTTTGTACTGTATTCTCACACTTATTTCCGAAATGAGAATAATCTGAATCACATGTATGCACTTATGACCTGATAATGATAACAATTTCTTTACTACTATTGTAAATATCTTAATACTTATGAATTCAAATAGTATTTTGCTGGAATATTAATCTTCTGATTCAATTCTTAAACATCCAAGATCTTTAAGTTTTAGCTATTGCATTATCATTTTTGTATCTTCTAAGATAACATTATTGCCAGAGACACTGGGCATCATAATTTATCTCTCAAGAAATTGCCTTCTTTGTTCTCAAATATACATTATCCTACTTATTTATTTTTATAGTCGATGTATAATATTGTTGCACAAATCAGAATAACTACCACAAATGAGAAGAACATCTAATTTTTGATTGATGGTTCGAATCTCAGCCATACCCAAAGATTAAATTCTCGTTTTTAAAATATTTATTATTTAACTAAGATCTTTTTGGATCTAGATAAATATTCTAATTGGATTGTTCTCGAATATTCTATATGTATATAAAAGTTGAGACGCATCAGCGATAGGCAAGTTTTTTTCAGTCTTGTGCTGTTGCAAATTGCTTCATTCTAATAAATCGAATTGTTTGTTTAAACTAATGGCATAGTTCTTTACATCTTCAGGATAATATTACATACTCACAGTGTACATAAATATTAAACTCTACATTTGCTTTTATTAGTACTACTGTTAAATATCTGCTTTTATTCATATTAACAAAACTGCAGTTAAATATCTGTAATTATCAGCGTTAATAAAATTATAGTTAAATGACTTGTTATTATCCTAATAATTTTAATATTTTATTGATGCTAATTCTTTATTGATTTATCATGTATTCATGCTGAAAATGGAAGTATTAATAAAATTATAGTTAAATGACGTCATTGTCCAAATAATTTAAATATTTTATTGATGCAAACTCACCGTTTTACCATGTATTCATGCCAAAAATCGAGAAAATCAAGCAATGCATTTAAATGTGGGTGAATAACAAAAAAAAAAATTATGTGAACCGAATGATGTTCTTTTGAAAATAATGCATTAATAATATAAATACTTTCTTATATTAAAAAGTTGGAAAGTTTTTTATTTATAAATTTTCTTCTAAACTATAGGGAACGCATCCGAAATATCGAAGCCACAGAGGAAGCTAAACTCCAAATGCTAAGAGAGAGACTGAAAAAGAAAGAAAAGAGCATGTCCTTTGTACCAACTAACATGGCTGTTAATTTTGTACAACACAACAGATGTAAGTATTGTTCATAGATTTATGTATAATTTGTTGTGAGTAAATGAGGAATATTCCTGTAAGTTAAAAGGAATCAAGTACTTGAGTATAACTCAACAAATATAATATTTCAACTAGAAAAGCTGAAGGGAGTGGAGATTGCTGCTTAATGTAAGATATTATGTTGCTAAAAGATATACCATATCTTTTTGTTGTTGTGTTATTCTGATAGTTCAGGAATGATCCATATACAGACAAAACTTTCAATTGTTTCTTTTCTGAAATTCTGGATTTGAGAAAGATAAACTAATTATTTTACAAATTTTATTTTAAAACAAATATTTAATAAAAATATTACTTATAAATAGAATGTCCAGAAGTAAAATTTCTATATGAAACTCTTTCTAAGAAGCTGGTAACATTTCCCAGGTTCCATTTTAGTAAAGAACAAGGTTAATTAAAAAATCCTGGCATTTGAAGCAATTTACTCTGTTATACTACCCCCTTCCACCCATTGTATTTGCCGACAGTAATGATCCCCCAAGAACAAAAGTTTAAAAAAAATACAGTTTAAATATCTTTGTTAAAAAATTATTGACTAAATATAAATTATTTTTATTCATTTTTTTATATTTAAAGATGTATAATTAATCAACATACCTAAAAATTATAAATTTCAAATTGCATTAAAAAAATTCCATTGAAAAGATTTTTTTAGAATAGGTTTTGCATTTGCTTATTTATATTTATTGTTACTAGTAATAAAAAAATCTATCTCTTTAATAAATGCATGATTTTTTTTACTTTCTTTTTAATATCCAAAACATATTACATAAATACAAATTGTGAGAGTAATGCATTCAGCCATAAGTTCTCTGATTATTATAAATTTAAAAGATCTAAAAAGCTATTTCTCCTAAAAATTTGCTGGATGAATTTATAATCATCTTTACTTTTATGTAATTGTTATGCAAATCTTGAATATTCTTTTAAATAGAGCTTTTGCAGAAGGCACAATCAAGTTCTTTACCTTGAGAATGAGATTTCTATTTCTTTTAAGTATTTCTGGGGTTATCATTCTTGTCTTTTTATTATTATTATATTAATTCTTCAATTTGTATTAATCACACACATATATTAATACAGTGAGATTATAGGCATACCATTATCTATACAGGGATTACAAAAATTATATAGATTACTTATGTTATAGAAATAAGGAAGTTTAATAACTTATTTTAATTTATTGTTATATCAACCAAAGAATATATATGTATCGACTTTTTCTTTATCCTCACCCTTAATTTTAAATTTTTGATGGTAAATTTTCACCTGAAAAAACATTATTATTATTATATCTACAAATGGTTTTCTTTGTTTCTTGAATATTGAAATAAAAATAGATGCTTTTTAAAATTTATTTTGTCTCCTCTGCATTAATTTAATTTATCTTAATAGTAAGTAACAAAAAAAGTACTTAAGTTTTAAGTTTATTAATTTTGGACTATGTCATAAAAACTAGTCCTTAAAAAGTTTTTTTAACTAATATAATGAATTTATTTTACTATAAAGAATACAAATATGTCACTTTAATTTATTACTTAATGTTACTTTGTTTTATAAATTAAGGTGAAAAAATGTTGATTTGAGTATTCTTGTTATTGCAGTCAACATAGATGAACTCGACCAACCAAAACAAAAGAAAATTAGAAAAGAAGTAGTTCCAGAGGATAAGAATTCACCTCCTAAGGCAGCAGCTCCAAAAGGTACTTTTAAATTTTATCAGATTTTGACATACTTTATATATATATATATATATATATATATATATAATGAAATGCATAACTTTTTTCTTCTTTCAGGAGTTCCAAAAACAAAAGAAGATGAAGAAAAAGCTACCGATGATTTTCATTTTGAAAAATTCAAAAAACAATTTAGACGCTTCTAAAATGGACTTCTTGCAGTGTGGGAGAAGGGACATTCCTGATGTGAACTTTTTGATGTAAAAAATGTTCAAAGAACAACAGAAGTATAAACTTTTAGATTGTACATATAGCCTTTACAAATATCTGATATACATGATGCATTGACTTTTTTCAAGAATAAGATGATTATTTTGTATGGAACTGTCAGATATTATTAACTTTTATTTATTAAATAGTACAAAGATGTGTTTATGGATTACTGCAAACTACACACTTGGGTTATTTTAAAGATTTGCAACTATTTTTAACTTTTTAAAATCCTGATCTGATTTCAATATATTATCGCACAAAATGTGTTGTCATTTACATGTTTAAATAAAACATGCATGATTAGTTGCTAATTCTCTGATTTTTTTAAAATTCAAAACTAACTACATACCATTCAACAAATTATTGAAAAAAATTGTTCATAGTGAATTCATTCAAGGCTGCTACTTTGAAAAATATTACAATTTGTGCAGTCCAAAGTTTTGAAACATTGTTATTGAAATAGTTGAAAAAGCATTGCATTTATGTAGTAACAACTCAATCTTTCTTAGATGAAGTTTAGGAATAAAATCTGCTCATTATGAAGTCTGGAAAATGGCAGCTGGGATCAACACATTTTTTGTAAAAAGCTCATATTAAAGGCAAATTTCCCATTTTTGTCAACAGATGGCAAATCTTGATTAGAATATATGTTGGAAAGATTCAAGACATGTCTTTCATATAAAATAGTTGATATTAAATAATTGTGAAATTTATTTGCAATTACAGATTATTGAAAATATCTTATTTTACCATTTAAACCTGGAGGTTACAAAAATGGATCTGGGAATTTTTGTGTACATATCACAAAAAAGTATTTGTAACAATTATTTTTCTAGATGGAATTAAAACCTCTAAGTTGAGGAGCATAATGGGCAACTATTTTTTAATGATTTTTAAGATGCACTCTAAAGAATTGTCATTTGAACTCAGTAAACATCTGTTTTTCCAAAAGCTGGATGTCAAAGAATATACTTAAACAAGTAAGTCAAACAAATACCCTAATTGTTTTCTATGACAGAGACAAACATTTATCAAATGATATGATTAATGTATTTAAAGGTAGTTCAATAATTTGTAGCTCTTTTTAATGTAATAATAATTCTTTCTTTTCACAACCAAATTAGAATTTATAAACTGCCCTTATGTATTGGAAGGCAGTGATTTGTTCTCTGAATTGTGGAATTTTTTTGCATACCCCAAGATGATAGAAGACTTCTATCTTGAGCTGTGTGCTAAAGGATAATATATTTGTCACAAATCATCTTATAATGTATTTAATTTTTGAAATCATTGAAAAGTAATGATGGACTTTAAATATTAAAACAAGAGCAACTAACTTTTTGTCTTACATTGCTAGGTATTATAAAGAAAAACAAATTTGAAATTTGTCAGAAATTTAAGAAAATACAAAATTTGTAATGCTTGCTTTAAAATTTTATTCAGATGGCCGATGCTGGAAAACGCAGTATATATTTCTAATAATGTATTTGAACAATATAAACATGCATATGGAAAGTTTTATAAAATATATGAAAATTTCATGAGCAAATTCAATGTCTTGCTGATGCCACCAAGTTTAGACAATACTCTTGAATTTTATACACAAAATATATTTCACTTTACTGAAGCAGCATTTAGCATATTGCAGCAAGCTTTCTGTCATTTCAATAAATCTTTTGTAAAGTTTGGCAAAGTACTACAGTTCTTAAGATTCATAATAAAATCTGCATATTAATAAGTGCACATATCTACAGGTCAATTTCATTACTTAAAAATCATATCAATAACATAACACTTCTAATAAATCTATAGTAATATAAATATAAAAACACACCTAACATAATATAAAATTCAGGACATGCATTTAATAATAATCATATATTATTCTCATTTTGTAAATTATAAAAAATCTCTATTGAAAAGATACAATATTTCAACGAAGGGAAACTGAAATTACAAAACAAAAATCTTATTTGTTAAAATAAACATTTTTTAACTGCATTATAGCATAAATAAATTACCAAAACCCAATAAGGAAATTTTTTAATACATTTAAGTGGATTAAAAAACATTTATAATCATATAATATAAAAAATAAAATATCATACCCTGAGAAACAATGATTTTTTTTTCCAACTACATACATAAATCTCTTTTATTATATTTGGGAAGACAATACTAATCAGTGTATAAACATTCACTAATTAAAAGTTTGTAGGAGGAGGGGACAAATTATTAACACACTAATCAAAAAGTAAGACAACGATTACTGTTTTTTTTTTATCATTCATCAATTTACAAGATTTCAGAAGGTAATGGACAGGAAAGTAATCATCTTTCTTTTGGAAGACATTCCGCAAATAATTTTGTGTCATATCACTGATTAGATAATGTAAAACTTTGATTTCATATATAACACTGGTTGGTACTAAAGATTTTTTTTTCCACAGTTCACTAAATTTTATAAAATGCTGTATAAAAATCCTACTCTGACATGATTCTAACTAAAATTATCTATACACACTTTAAAAAACTTTCCTTGTGCTTTTTGAAGAAATACAACCAGTTACACAACCTTTATTTCTTTTTGTACTAATTTAAGTCTTCTTTCATGGCTGGACATTTATGATTTTAAACTAAGTATTTTAACTGATTAAAAACTGCAGCTACAAATGAATTTTGTGCATAATGTACAGAAATGAATTAAAATTGATGCGTCAATGAATTAAACTACACAATTTTTCTCTTTTCTTAAAATGTTAGCAAAAATATACTGCTTGCATGTTATGAAAATAATTAGAGTAATATGATTGTGCATAAGTTTAGAAAGACAGTGTCAAAGATAATGAATGCTTTTTGTAATGGAAATAAAGAATGATTCAATAAAAAAGTGGCAGTGAATGATATAATAAGCAAGTGGAGATTTAAGGCCTCGTTATTATTAGCTATTTTTTCTATATCACAAGTTTTAAATTTCTTTTAACTCGTATTTCTTAGCAATTAAAAGTGGGATAAACAATACAGCACTTATTATTTAAAAAGTTAAAAGCACTTAAAATAAAGAAAATGGTGTTGCTTGACGTGTGAATTAAAATGAAATTATAAATGTGTGAAACAAAACAAAAAATCTTAAAAAATTTACAATGCAGGCTATAATACTAACATATTTCACCACTTGAAATTGTATTTCACTTAATGCTCGAATAACAAACCTTGTCAGAGTAAAAAACTGGCACAATTTGTAGGATTCCAAGGGTTTTATAAGGATACCTGAATTTCCTGTAGATAAGAAAATTTTATTTTCTCAATGTGAATTAAGGGTTTGAGGAAATGGTGTTTAATGAAAGATAATCTTAAAAATTATTATATTCTAAATATATATACATGCTAAAGTATTCCATAAAATTTTTAATTTTTTAAATGCTTACAAATAATGCATGTTAAAAGTAATTTTTAATACAAAATTTTTACTCCTCTCTCTAATTTAAAATTATGAGCAATAATTTTGAATATTTAAACTTGTAATCAAACTAATAAGAAAACCTACGATATATCTGTAACAGATCTCCTCAAAGGAACTATGAAATAATTCATTTTCTCTCATATAAAGTATATACATTTATAATAAACATTTTTAAAAACAAAATAAATGGTAGTCTATAATGTTGATAATATTAAATTTTACAAAATCTATAAATGCATTTAACAGTAATACAAATAATTATATGTGAAGTATTTAAACAACAAATATGTATCTCAGAATTTTATAATTATCAAAAATCAACTCATTTTTTGAATATGTCATAAGGTGATAACACATGAAAATAATATATATGAAAAGGACGTAAGAAGACAAATTATATACTGAGAAACAAAAAACAATTGCATCATATGGTTATACAAACTTCAATATAACGTTTTTAAAGTGCTTCAAAAAGCTAATACTGCTCATAAAAGTTCACTAGAACTTCAAAAAAATTCATGAAAGAATATCATATATATATATATATATATATATATATATATATATACCAGAAAAAAAGTTTTTCGTGCACATTGAAATATGCACAGATAAAAGATTACCAAATTAGTATGAAAAAGCATTTACTAGACAGATCAATAAAAAATATTTAGTTAATTTGGTGAAATGAGAGGACATAATTTTATAAAATTAAAGAAAAACATTACAAAAAATTCACCATACAACACATATTTCATACATATTAAGGAACATGTAATATCAACATTAAATATATATATAAAGTTATTCTAAACATTAAAGCACCAAAAAGAAAATTTATGACATGAAAGGAAATCAACTATAATCTTTAACTGAGAAATATATTTATAAACATTTATAAGTCTTAAACTATACACAGGAAACATTTAAGCACATATACATCAGATATAGAAACATACAAATGAAAACTGCAAATGTTGAAGGGAAAGATGCAAGGCAACTATTTTCTACTTGAAAAATTTCAATGATAGGAAGGGAGACAGCTCGTTCATAAGATTCATTTAGGAGAAGAAGGATGGGAAAGATCTCGGAATTTATTCTTTTTATGTAAAATCTTCATCAACTCCTTTGACATGAAGTACGGCTTTTCCGCAGAACCATCGTTCCTTTCGCAGTCTTCCACTGGAAAAGAAATATACAATTAAAACCAACTCAGTTATCAATTTGTTTTTTGTTTGAGGTTTCAGAAAAATAGGAATTTTATGAACTTTCTATTTAGCATCACAATTTTTGTTGAAACTCATTGTTCCTCAACATTTCAAACATGCACAAAATAAAACAAAAAACTGAGCTTCCATAAAATAATGAATTGTGCCAACTGTAAAAACTAGGAAGGGAATTAAATATAATCAATTAACTTATAAGCTTATAATAAAAAAGAGCTTAAAATATTAAAAATATTGCATCGTTGTTGCATAAAAGAAATTTATTTGAACCCACGATTAATAAATTTCAATTTAAAAAATGATGAAATCTATATATCCAAAGAAATACATGTAGAGATTTAATTAGTGGTCATTACCATGCCACATTTAATTTTATTTTATTGTAATAGATGGCACCAGGGATTCTACTGAATATCCTTGATCCAAAGTCAAAGATGCATGACGTCAAGTTTCAGAAATGCGAACAGTGGCCATTCGCTTAGCAGATAGAGAGAGAGGGTCATTTGTTTTGAATCATGATTATTTAATACGCAATGGAACACTTGATTAGGCTTCATTCTTGGTGTCATCTAAAGGTTGTACTTTGATCTCTTATAAATAGCCTATCCTGTCCTGTCTTAATTATTTATGTCTTTTCTTTATTCTTTGCTGTAAATAAATTTACTGTTTTCATTTAAAAGCTTTTCTTTAATCAGTGACTCTAGACACTGACCTAGATGCGGTTGAAATGGGCATTTTGTCCCATCCATTCCTACATACATAATCAAAGATGATTTAAATTTAAAAAATGCCAATTAAAATATATCATTAATGCCAATGATTTTACAAATGCAGTCATATTAAACTTCTTCAAAATGAAGATTATTCAAAATCCATACACTTAAGAGAAAGATATTACACAGTTAACAAATGTTTGATTAAATACAATCTAACAAGAGATCAAACAACAGATCGTATCATTAAAATATAAAAATAATTTAACTACTAACAGGCCCCATTTTTTTAGTGTGCTACATACAAATTTAGAATAAATTAACTCAGATTAAGCATTTAAGTAGTTACCTATGAGATTTGTCAAAATATAAATTAATTTTGAAGAAAAATATTATAATCATGTTCAGAAAGTTAAATACTAAATAGAGCTTAAACAATGAGGAAAGAATTGTATTATGAGCTCTTTTGGAGCTTGCAGGTTACTGCTTTGTTTCTGTATTAATTCTGGAGAAACTATTGTCATACTTTGAATCAATCTTCCCCCATTTGAGAGTTATTTGTAGTACTGTCATTAAATCTTGAAATATATGCTTCAAAAATATGGATTATACTTGATAAATGTTGCATTTACACATTCCTATGTACAATAATGAATGTACAGAATGTATATGATGCAGTCAAATCAACTGACTGTTTTTTCTATTTTGCATATGCATTTTAGTGATTACTTACTGTTTGACAACAGATTCTAAAACCCTCTGCATTTTTGCACATGCATTAGGATGAATTTTATTAGTCAATGCTTCAAGTAAGTAGAAGGAGAAGATTTTTACATTTAACTATAAAATATACTCGGACTACTTGTGGACTGAATTAAAATAATACTGTCAGATATGGCATTATACTCACGTACATGTGGGGGAAAAAATCTGATGAAAAAAATTAACTTATAGGGCAAAAATCAAGATAGAATAATTCAAGAAATGCACTCATCCATTTCTGCCTCTCCCCTTAATGAGATAGAATCATTGAAAAGAAGTGATCATCTCAGAATATAAAAACAAATAGTCAGTATTTAAAAAAAAATGACTAAATGATAATAATAATAATTATTTTTCCTTGGCAGTTGGAAGGGAAGAGACAATGCATTAGAATCTTGTATAGTTTAAAAAAGCACAGTTTATGAAATGTATTATTCATTGAAAAATGGCACAAACTTACAAAAGCATAAGAATATGGTGTCCACTGCCATCCCATAGACACTGAAGAAGGCAGAAGCAATGAGGTAGGCTCCAATAGTGATAACCTGCAATATTCATAGTAAGGCATACATCATAAAAACTTTATACAACTATATATAACATTTTTATTTAAAATTTTCCACTAACTCATAAGTTTTTTTTTAAATTACTGAGAAGATTTTATAGACAATAGCTACAAAAACTTTAACAAAAGAAATTTTTTTATTGAAATTCTTTACTTTTAAAAACAATATGAAAATTATTCTATACACTAATCAAAATTGTGAATATTAAAAATTAAATTCTGACAGTCAGCAAAAACTTTCATACATTTTTTAAGCTATTAATAAATTTTTTCAAATTTATAAGATTAAGGAATTTCAGAAATTCCTATAAAAATATATTTATTTAAATAAAATGAAGTTAAAAAGTTTCCTAGTTTCAACTCAAAACAGTATAAAATGATACAGCTTTATCTGTCCTTATTTTATTTTTATAAATTTGTTTTTCAATAGACAACACAGATGAACATCCATACAAAAGAAATCTTTAAAACCACCACATCAGGCATATATATAAATGCAGTTAACAAAACAAAGAAAAGTACTACAATATACTCTTAAAATATTTATTTAATATTTCTAAAATTTAGAAAAAAAAATATGTGAAAATAAAATTGGTTTGATTAAAATAAATAGTTGCTGAATTTTAAAGTGATGGAAAAAATTTATACAGAAATATAAATTTTATATTGTGAAATTAAGTGAGCAAAAAGTAAAAATTGCAATAAGTTTTTAAATAAAAGTCTAATAAAAATTCACAACAATCTATCATATAGAGCACAATTATTGCTTTTTTTACCATGTATATAGCAATTTACTAATAATGTGCCTTACAAATATTATTACTACGTTATTATGGTAAAACAATGACAAATAAAAAAATCAGATCTTTACAAAAAATCAGTCCAAGCTTTATTTTAAGTAACATAATACATTTCAAATGAAATTTTATTTTGCTTCATCAATCAATATGTCGTCTGAATTAGGAGATCACTTAAATTAGGGGTGCAAATCAAATAGACTGCATCAATTTAATTTTGGGATTCACTTTGACAAAGGATGTGACATTACAATAAGGATGTGTTGTAAATTGTCACCAATAAAATAATATAAATCCTTTTTATGATATGTAATTCTGTACATTTGGACACAACTGGAAAGAATGGTTATGTGTACTTCTGATTAAATCTTCCATGTACTGGATAATCAATTCAATTCTTCAATTTAAGTATTTTTAAAAGTCATAATCTGATGAAGAAACCAAAACTAGTCATTTGAGAAATTAAAAATAGTTCCATTACAGATCATTCTAATAAGATGACACTATGGTACATTTAATTTGTATTATATCAGCTAATCAAAAAATTTTTTTATCTTAAAAAGTTGGAAATGAACTGACAAATAATGAATACCAATGCATTTAGTATATTTGTTTAGTATGTGTATTAACTTAAAGAATATGTAAAATAATAAACCGAATTTCATTCATTTGCTTTCAACAACGAAAGGAAAAAGGCTACGATTTTATTATACAAACAATAAAAGCAATTTGAGTTTTATGCTACAAATAAAAGATATTGCTGACAATTATGTACAGAAATATTTCTGAATTACTCAGAAAATTAAAGCAGATTTTGCACAACAGCTAAAGTGGTAATACAGAAATAATAAAATTGACTTTTTGGCAATATAAAAGTTTAATTTATATAATAAGATTCCTGGAAATATATGAAAAATGCCACTAAATATAGAAATTATGCTAAATTATCTAAAGTACTAAAGTAATAAAAGAATTAAGACATTTCTGACTACTAAGGTATTAAAAAAAAGTTCTTACTATTGGTGGAAGCAGGTTATAATTCATTGGTGGTATGCCTTTGTATATTTTCTGATCAGTCGCAAAGAAGTAAAAGGATACACCAGCTACAGAGTATAAAAGTACATTTAGCATGTTGTCGATTTAATCTTTTCCAAACTGAACAAATCAATGGTGAAAAATAGTTATCATTATATTAATTCCATGTTAATTTTTTTTCCCATGGAGAGTTATTACAAACAGACAATCCAAAAAAAAAAGAAATCACAAGCTTTAATATAGAAAAATGGTTTTCATTACCCTTAATTTCAATTGAACTTGTTTTAAAAGCTTACAAAGAACTTCTTATTCAAAAAATAATTTTATGTTTACTATACAATTATATTTAAACTTAATATGTGACATATTGTTTTAACTAAACAGAAAAAGTGTAAATGACAATTAATTATTATTTACTGACTTTACATTGATGAAGTGCAAAAATCTAGAGAAGTAAACACTGACACAAGTATCAATTTCATCATCAACCATGATTCAAAACAATGAGCAGGGTGTTTTCAAAATGAGCATTAAACTAACTAAATTAATCCTTGTTTTTTATATCAAAATAACATTATAATAATAACAAATTCTGAAACTTAATACATTTTTCATTTCTTTAAGTAACAAACTCTAAAATCTTAGTTTTATTAGAATTTTATTATTTGTTTAAAAAATTACCTGCTCAAATGACAAAATTTTAATATAAAGAAATGTGGCAACAATAATTTGATGAATTATAATTAATATTTATTTAAGGAATAATGATGATTTATTTCATCCAAGAATATAATTATCAACATAATAATGATATATGAAAAATAATAAAGATAAGAATAGGACACATCATTCATGTATTTAGTGGACTCTTTTTAATTTCAAAAATTAATTATTTTCATATTTATTTTTAGTTAAAAATGAATGAAATTGCAAGATATAATCGAAATAAATCAAATTATATATGCAAATACACAATTGAAATTAAATGTATTTAAACATAAATAATCTGCAAATAACTCTAATTAACCTTATATGTTACAAAAAAAATACTAAGAGAGCATTCCATAATTAACATTATATGTTACAAAAAAAAAAACCACTAAGAAAGTATTCCTTTGAAGTAAAAGCAACAAAATATTTGCAAAATTAGTTACTGTCACTCAATAAAAACATAGCAAAACACCATTAAATTTATTTAGAGCAATTTATAAATGGTTAATAAGGCACAATATAGTTCTACAATTGTTATTCACCATATACAAGGTGGCCAGAAATAAAACACCCCTACTCTGACCTCCATGGATATCGAACTACTCAGTGTAAAGGCTCAAAATTTTGTACACATACTATTCAAAATATGGGGAAACGGATTTCACGAAAAAAAAATTAGTTCCTGAAATCACCGATAGGTGGCGCTGCACAACTGGAACTATGATCAAAAGACACAAATAATAATAAAAATTAAAATGTTTATGCGGAATGGAATGCTTCCTTTTTAATTTTTCTGCCCCTTATGGAAAATAAAAATAGTAAAGAAGCTAGAACTCCCGTTGTAACTGCAATTTCATACTGTAACCAGAAAAATTTGCATAAAGCATGGTTAGAAGCCATGTTCTGGGTATAAAAGAAGTTAAAAGGTGGGGAATGTCATTCTTATTAGTGATGGCTGTCACGCTGCCAGAACGCGCTTTGCTTGTGAAGTTGTTTTACGAGAATAAAGGAAATGCTCCAGCAGCACTTCGAGAGTTTCGCCGACTTAAGGATTTGCGTAAGGGACCATTGCTTCCACAAGCTCTCAGGAGAATGATCGCTCGATTCGAGGAAACTGGACATCTTGGAGTTCAGCCTGGTCGAGGACGCAAACCGGTTCGTTCAGATGTCGTTGAAGATGTTGCCAACGGTATTGTTGAACAGTCAATGGATAATGTTTTAGGCTGCAGTAGTGCACGTGCAGTGTCACGACACTTGGGTGTTCCCTATAGCACAGTGTGGAACGTACTCAGAAAAATGGTGCATTGTTTCCCGTACAAAATCCGCCCTAATCAACAATTGCTGGCCACAGACAGGGAGATGCGACTGACCTTTGCATTGACATTTCTTGCTAGAGTTGAAGTGGATGCATCGTGGCCGTGGCAGATTCTGTGGAGCGATGAGGCCCATTTCCACCTCAGTGGAACAGTGAACACCCATAACTGTCGCATATGGGACACGACAAACCCCCGTACCTTCCAAGAGATTCCACTCCACTCACCGAAAGTTACAGTCTGGTGTGGATTCACAGCCACATTCATCCTTGGACCGTTCTTTTTCGAAGAGGTTACTTCCAATGGCCTTGAGACATGTACCGTGACGGCCAACAGGTACAAAAGGATGCTCGAAACATTTGTTGTACCCCATTTGCAGCAGCGCCAATGCCTTGACACCATTACTTTTATGCAAGATGGAGCACCTCCACACATTGGACTCCCTGTGCAACAGTTTCTTCGCCAACATTTCACCACTGACAGAATAATCAGTCGCGCGTTTCCGACAACTTGGCCATCTCGTTCACCGGATCTTAATCCGTGTGATTTTTGGCTTTGGGGACACTTAAAAAACCTTGTTTATCGAGAACGTCTGATAACCTTGGCAGATTTGAAAGAGAGTATCAGTCTGCATGTGAGAAGCATCTCAGATGACCAGTTACGATCCGCAGTTGAACAAGCTGTCCACAGACTTCACATTTTACATCTTCAGGAAGGGAACCATATTGAGCAGCATTCCCTGCATCGATAACGTCCTTGTTTCATGTATGCTTGGTACTTTCAAATAAAATGTGTTTAAAACGTGTTTTTGTGTCTTTTCAGCATACGTCCAGTGGTACAGCGCCACCTATCGGTGATTTCTGGAACTAAATTTTTTTTTCGTGAAATCCGTTTCCCCATTTTTTGAATAGTATGTCCACAAATTTTCAAGCCTTTACACTGAGTAGTTCGATATCCAGGGAGGTCAGAGTAGGGGTGTTTTATTTCTGGCCACCCGGTATCATATATTTTGGACACTGTTGTAAAAAAGCAATTGTGATTTTGGGGGGAAAATCTTTGATTCAAGGTGATTATTATTATTATTATTCTTTAATTCGTTTGAAACCTGGCCTTTATAATTAATTATCTTATCCTAGGCTACCTTAACCGAGCAACAACTAAACTACCAAATTTTTTTCATTTAAAATCATAAGCAGCTATAAACTTAAGATCATGACAATTATGAACTTAAGCAATTTATGAACAATATTTAATCAGTCAAAAAATATTAAAATTGTAAATAGGTATGTCAAAATTAATTTTATGCAGATGAAGCGTCAAAGCATCTTTACCAGAAGCAGCAACCACCACAAGCTTTCCCATGAAAAGCAAAAAGTCTGTTATTTTGTCCAGAACAACCACACTGAAAATTTCAAAAAAATAGTTAAAGATTGGAATATAAGCATTAATTTTTTTAATCAAATGTTCTCTTCATAAAAAAAATCTACTTAAAACTTATAAACATAAGATGTCATACTAACCGTATGATATTTCTCATCAACAATTTGAAAGCTCTTCTAGCAGAACTACAAAAATTCTTTCCATAAATGGCGATCTAAAGAAGAAGGGGGGGAAAAAAACATAGAAGATTTTACATTTACAAAATATTTTACAAATGCTTTAATACATTATCACTTACCACTCCAAATGATAATTCAATAGCATTTGTTTTTAATTGTAATTATAATCACATAAACTTTATTTTTATAGCATTATAATGCAGCAATGCATTCAAAATATTTTTTTAAAAAAACTTGGAACAAACTTCAAGAGTGGTACAGATATATAATTTATTTTCAAAACAAAACATAAAGTTGGGAATAGAAAAGACAGAGCACTTTGAAAATAAATTAAATAATTTGAAAAGATATAAAACAGGAAAACTGTCAAACACAGGTTTGATAAAATATAAATTTTTAATAATGCAGCAACATTTCATAAGTAGCAACACTTCATGTCATACAGAGTAATATAATAATGGCAAATAGAACGTGATAGCACTGAAAAACCTTTGGAGTACTTAAAAGTCTAAAAACAATACTTAAAGGTTTATATTTCATATATTTTTTATTTGTGCAATTGTGTTGTTGTGCTACTATAAATTTGCATCCCATAATATCTGTGTTGTACATTTTATACATTTTTTTTTTTTTTTTTACTAAATTCATGGTTAAAGAACTCTTTTAACGATTAACTTAGCATTTCTGATCTTCAAATTTCAATTGACATCACTCACACAACTTTTGTGAAAAATAAGATTTTAAAAACAATCTGTATAATAAATAAAAAATAAGCAGAATCTTTATAAACTGGTTAACAAAGGCAAACTCGAAGTAAAATATTTGTTGCAAGAATAAAAAGCAATGCTTTAAATATGCATAAATATCTTTAAAAATTGGAAAAAATTACATGTGTAGAAATAAAGTGGTGTTATTCTACAGGAAATGTTATGAAATTTAAGATGATGCAAAAAAAATCTTTTATTATATTATTTTAGTACATTATCAAAAAATAAATATCAGAAAGATTAATTTTTAATTAATGTTTCAAAAAATAATAAAAGTTCAGAGAAGCATATTTACACCATATAAAATGCATTCCTAATTCTTTTATTAACAGTTAAAAGAAAATAGGATATTTCAGCTATATATTTAAAAATTGAATTGCAGAAAAAATAATAAACTCCATTATATTTGCTTAGAGATATTAAATTTTAAAAAACAATTAGGATTTTTATTAACATTGTATAGAAAATTAATCTATCTCTTCATTTTGCAAAGAAAATACAAATTTCTGAATAAAAATAAAACTAAAATTATACTATTTCATAGGGAAATTTGAATTGTGATTTTAAAATAAAATCAAATTCACACAATTTTTAACACTAAAAATTCATATAAAAGACATAAAAATTCTTTAAAAAATAATTACCATTATATATGCATTTTTGCTAATAAATTTCAGGATATTTTCTAAACACCAAAAGCAACATTTCATGCAGCTGAAAAAGAAAATAAATTTAATATGAAACATAAATAATTTTTTAAATTATAATGTAGATCCCATTGCAGCAATAATTTATAAGTATGTTGTAAATAAATGATACTATTTTTTAAATTTTTTGTTGATATGTGTCCACAAACAGCTACCAGTGGTATCTCAGCTTGAGAACAGGCTGTTACTTATACAGTATATACAATTTATGCTGATATGCAATGAATTAAATAAGAAAAAGTATTAACCAATTTCAGTTTTAAGTAATATGACATCAAAAACACAGTATATGCTCAGAACCTGATAACAGCATTTTGAACGAAGCTCAAGGCTACATAGAATACAATAATAATTTTTTTTAGGATTAGGATAAGAAATTAAAAAGGTCATTTTAAAGCAAGTTCATTCATATGATGAGTTTTTCACTGATGCTAATATTGTATCTAATTTACTAAAAAATACCTGCTATATTTAATTAAAAAAAAGAATAGACATTGCTGATATGATAGTAGTGATGAGGAATTTTATTATGAATAAAAAATAACAGATACTGATGAAAAAATTTCATAAAAGTGATACTCATAGTGCTAAAATTAAATTCAGATTCACAAAGGATTGATTGAATTTAGTAAAATAAAATATTACTCAGTAGCATTAGCACATTTGGTAACTGGAGACATTATATAATATTAACACATAGTCAAATTTAATGACAAAACAAATTAACTCACAAAGCAAGTCGAATATTTTTTTTTTCATCACATATCTTACATGAGAAAATAATATGATGGTTTGAGAGAAACTGGTGGAAAGTAAAATAGTTTGAAATTAAAACTGAACATCAAAAATATTGCTAGAAAATTAGATAAAAAATGATTTTAAAAAATTAAATAACAGAATTTTCTAATTATTAAATTTTATAAACAGTAAAATTGTTTTTATATGATTTCTTAGATATGAAATCTTAAAAAAAAATCAATTTATTGACTGATTTTTTTTAACATGTGATTAGGAATTTTATAGAACAAATGTCTTAGAGACTCATTAAAATATTACTTTGGAACTGGGTAAAAAATAAATTTTTTCACTAAACAAAACTTATGTTTATATTAAAAAAAATATTTTGATTCAAAAGTATAAAAACTCCATTAGCAGAAAAAAGAAAAACTGGAGTTAATACATCAAAGAAAACAAACTTTATTTATAATAGTTTTAATATAGGAAAATATTATTAAACAATTTGATATTAAACTAGTAATGATTAAATACTGTAAAATGAATGTAAAAGGATATTCAAGGGCAAACATCCTTTTTCATGTTGCAATAATATAGATAAATATCAAAATTTCTATTAATTTTTATTTCATTCATATAATTTATATATAGTATTTATATCTGTATGTAATCTGTTCTGTAAAACACCAATACTCATACACATATGTGGTGACAACTTAATAAGCCCGTAACAGCCAACAGACAGAGACGCACATTTTTGCCGAATGGTTATGTTACTGGACTCCAAACCCAAACATCGAAGGTTCGATCCTTCACCACACATATCTTTGTTCTTATTATTAGTAACCTTGTGTGTGTCTGCAAAATCTAAAATTATATGCATCTTGAATTACATCATTGAAAAACTATTTCATTCAGTAATTAACAGATTATATTGTTTTTCCTACAAGAAGATAAAAAGTTGAAGTTCATGGATTGCAAGCAAAAGCATTTATTGCGGTAAAACAAATTTATGACTTGAAGATTCAAAAACGCTACATGAAACTAATTTGGAATATAAGATAATAATGTACCTATTACATGAATGATTGAGAATAACTTACCATAATATTGCTCTTGTGAATGCATTATCATATTTTTTACATTTTTGATCCACATATTCCAACATCACACGTATCATTCGAACAGTCGCAATAAGTAGAGATCCAAAGGCAATAGAACCTAGATGATAGCTATAAAAACAATATGCAAGTTTAAGAACAAAAAAAAAGTACTGAAATTTTTTTTTAAATTTTAATTCAAAAAAATGAAATGTTTAACAAGTGCATATGAACGAGAGCTTATATGATGATACAGTTCAATTTCTTATAATTGTAATAATTTCTTATAATTTCTTTAAAATGAATTGAGTAAAGTAAATTAATTTTGATATTGTATAAACATAAATAAAATATTTATTCAATAAAAAGCAGCTCAAGAAGCTATTTTAATGTGAACATTTTATCGATGTTTAACAAAAAAATACTATTAATTAATAATTCTCCTTCTCTTTTACTTGTGCATGTACAACTAAGAGTAAATATGGAGAAAAATTCTGCTTACAAGTAAGATGCAGGATATTTTTAAGCAGATGCCTTAAAAGAATACAATTTACTTGTTGATTCTTCACAAAACATCTTAAAGTCCTAACTTCACAATTCAATTGCATTTTATGATCTATGTGATTGATCAGTTATCCTTAAGACCAATAGTGATTATTATTAATAGTAATCAATCTAGAAGTTTGGTTAGTAGTAATACTTAATAGTTCATATTTACAAGCAATTAAATATGTTCCACTAATTATGTATATGAGTATTTCTAATGGAAATTAATTTTATGACAGCATGGCACTATTAAAAATGAAAATATGTGTTTATATATTTTATAAATTTGACAGTATTATAACTTTATTTTTTTTATTGATAGCATAAACTATACATATATTAAACAGAATATTTTAATTTTACTTTTCTAAAAAAATGATATAATAGTTTTTTAAACTATGAAAGCAATTTGAAAGTTAACAATATCTATTTTTAAAATCTAAATATTCTTTATGCCAAAATTCAGAAAAGATTTTTAAATTGGTATCATTAAATATGCAATTTTCAAAATTTTAAAACAGTGTAAAATTTAACTTCATGCAATATTTTTGGAGATTATCATGGTATGCCAAAGGCTTAGTTTTTAATTAATTCATTTTTTTAAAATCACTCTATAGTGCACATTTTTATTTAGCAAGATATATATAGAAAAATTTATTAACTGTAGGTCAAATGGTCTGATCTGTAGAGCACCAACATACACAATTTCCTTTTTATTATTAGTTTGTTTCTATATTAATATATATAAATTTTCAAAATAATTATATATATATACAGAGAGAGAGAGAATCCTTTAACTGAAGTTTCATTAGCATAGTTTAACTTATAACATATTACAAGGAATTCACAAAAAAAAAAGTTGTTTTACTTAAGAATAGTATGCTATGCCTATGAAGTTATGCCAAACAATGAGGAGGTTACTGTACATTGCCAAGAGAGAAATTAACTTCATTTTTGGTGCCACGATTTTGGTTTTTCCATCAAAACTCTTATAAACAATAATAGTTCATTTTTAAACATAACATTTCACAAATTTCAAATTGTTAAAATGTAATATCTGACTTTGAATATAAAAATAATGGCTAAACAAATATCAAAAATTCCTTTTTCAAAAATATCTTTCAAAGCAATGTTTGTATATGAATGTTCTAGAGTAACTATAAATGCAGTAACTCGGTTTCTAAAATTACTGAATAACTAAGTTTCTGAAATAACTTTCAGCAATTTTTATTTTAAATACAATTAAATATATTCCACCAGTATGTTTCCTTAAAATTAACTAATAGTTTAGAAAATAACATTTCTTATTTGATACATAATATAAGTCAATTGAATAAATATTTGATATATGATATAGATCAATTGAAGTCTAGCCCCTAAACAGCTACAAAATATAGATATACACCAAGCAGAATATATACATAAAGGTCATATATACATGATACTTTCATCTATAATTTATTTCTGACTGTATAGCTATACACTTTATAAATTGCAATAAATTTATTTTAATCAAAGATTAGCATGAAAAAAACTGTTTGATGAAAAGAAAGATGTTGATTGAATGATGAAAAGAGCTGTTTTTAAAGATGACAATATAAGTAATATTAATGGTGCAGGGTAGCAAATTACATAAAATATCTTCAGCTATAAAGCAACTAAAAACTTTGATTTATCTTAATATGCAATTTGCCCATCTTTAAATTAAAATGTAATAAAACTGCTATTTCATACACATCAAACATATCTTAGAAACTTTCAAGACATGACATCTTTGAACAGAAAGAATCATACAATAATGCCTACCGAGTACAACGGTAGAATCCTGTTCCTATGGCACACATTGGAACATCTTTTGTTTTGTCTTTAGTCCAATAATAGGCTGCAAAAGCCCCAGCAAGAGAAACTTGGCCAACTCCTACAGTAAAAAATAAACCCCAGAAGAGACCAAAAAGGTTATAGAAGTGACTAGTAAACAGATTATCCTTCAGACCATAGGTTTGGAACAAACATTTGATTCCACCACCAGTGCTGTTGTAATTCTAAGAGAAAAAAAAATGAACAAATTTAATCAAAAATAGTTTGTAAAATATATTTATATGAATGTAGAGATTTAATCAGCGCCCCTTGCTGTTAAATATTTAGTTCCAATTTGTTGCAATAGATGTCGCCACGGGTATCACTAAATATCGCTGAACCTAAATTCAAGACGCGTGACGTAAGAATTTGAGAAAAAGCGAACTCATTCGCTCGCCAGACGGGGACCTCAGAGGGTCGTATCGTTTCGATCATGCATCTTGTAAAAACGTAACGTAGTTTCGCCATGAAACAACCATTAACTACTCTTGGTGGCATCTATAAGTAATACTTTTTTTTTCTGTTGTAAATAGTCCTGTCGTAATTGTAAATGGCTTTTTCTTTACTGTAAATAAATTTCTTTCATATTCAAAAGCTTCTTTTTCTTCATTCAGTGACCCCAGACACTGAACTAAATGTGGTTGGATGGGCATTCTGTCCCACCCAATTCCTACATGAATTCACTAAAAAGAGAAAATTTTCACTTTAAATATTGTCTTCTTTTAAATCTTTAAACTATTGGCCGTAATAATTATGATAAATCAATCTTATAAATCAACTTTTCTTATACATTTTATGAGTGCTGTTATCCAAACGGAATCAAAATTCTATTTATTGATTAATTGATAATTTCTATAATTATTAAATTACTGTACTACCGTTAAGAACAATGCATCTTTTACTCAAGAATTTTATCTTTATAAATACGAGGCAAATCAAATAAAAGTGTACAAAAATTTCATCAAATTATATTAACAAAAATTTTTTGGCAGCAGTCATAGAACAAATTTTCTAACATAAATGGAAATATTCTTTTTATGGTCTAAAAAATTCCAAAACAAAAATTTGCAAATTAAGTTTAGAGATAAAAACATAATGGTAGGAAACCAAAATGTCAGAAATACTATAACAACATATATTGTCATACCTTGGGATTACAAGTTGATCCGTTCTTTACATTAGAACCAGCAGGTGCATCTGCAACAACAAATGATGCTTTCCCTGAAGATGCAATATATCTTTTTTAAATCAAGGCAATTAAAATTTAATTTTCTAGGAAATCTTTTGGTTTGTTTTAAACTTTATAATTTATCACAATAAAACCTGTCTTATTAATTCATGATTATTATGAAAATGTTTTGCAACATCTGAATTTCCCACATAATTATTTTCACCTGGTAAAAAACCTTACAATTGCAACAGAAAACAAATACAATTTTACTCACTAAATAATAATAAAAAGACAATGCCACTTTGTTAGGAATTATACTAAATCTGTCGCTATAATTAAAGTACGCTATTCTCCATTTTATTTAAGCTGATGCATTCAGTGCAGTAATTCTTAATTACAGAACTCCAGCAGTTTTTACAGGAGTTTTCTTCAATTTTTGAGCACTTAAATGGTTAAGAAGTATTTACCTCGGCAGCATGTCAAACCGCCACTTCTAAACACTGCACATTAACAGTTCAATCTTTACATTTGCCAATAACAGATTTTTTTAAGTGAATGCTACTTTTAAAGAATCAATTTTCATAAAATAAAGTTATAGGTATTTAAATATTAATTATGTGTCCATAAACAAATCTAAAAAAGTAAGATATTTCAATGCAAATAGAATTTTTAAAAATTATAAAATAAATACTTTGCAAATATTTTTTAAGATAGAAAATATATACAAAAAATTGAAAAAATAGCAAGGATACAAAGCCACAGCAGCCCAAAATATGAAGAAAGCCAGCATCAATATGTATGGGAATATTGGAAATAATAGTGTTGATGGCATATTTCCAACAGCCCTGTAAAAGAAAAGCATTATATTCACAACAAAATTTATATCTTAATAAATAATTATAATTTAATAACAGAATGGTTTTAAAATATGCAAATGCTACATCTAAACTATTAGAAAATGATATTTATTAACATTTCACATATCGTGAATTTATTCCATGATAAGGTACTAACTGTTAAAATAGGAAATTATGTTACCATTAATGTAATTATTGCCATATGAATAAAATATTTTCAACACATTCATTTCATTCACTACATGAATCATGTGTGCTTCTTACAAAACATTTTATTCATGCTACATAGTTCATTCATGAACCTTATCTCTAAAAAAGTGTTTAAGAAAAGTATGGAAGTATGGAAAAAATCATAAATAATATTTACAATAGATATGTTAGAATATCATCAAAATGGATTATCTTATAGCAATTGATCTAAATTTTTAATTTTAATAAGCCAAGAGAGGATTTTAAATTCTAAAAAAATTTGAAAGGTAATACAAATGATAAGCAAAGAGTACTGAATGCAATAACTAAAAATTATATTTCAACAAAATACTTAAATAGCAAATGTATTTTGCAATGAATACATTATCAACATTTTTCTATTGTGATTTTCTAATAATGCTTTATAGCAAGATATATGTTTATTATCACTTATAACTTCTTCAGAGATTAACTTATCTATCCTATTAATTTTTTCTAGCGCACAAACAAACTATTTATAAAAGTGCTGAAAAAATTGCATATTATGAATACAGGGTTCACCCAAAACAGTTAACATTTAGATAGGTTGCACAATATCACTATAATCTAACACTCTCAAGCTGCATTATTTTTTTAAGAAATCATAATATATATCAACATAGGTTATAGTAATTTTTCTAGATTGATTCTAGGCTTCGTCAGGCAAATATGAAATAAAACACAAACAATTAATATATGGTAAGACACTTTTCATTCATATTATATCTTTGTTTCTGGGTCCTTATTCAATGACTATACCAAATCAATGCCTGAATCAATTTCTAAGTTTTTAAAAAAGATAAAGTAAAAAAAAATAATAATAATTTTTTTTTAGAAGTTGCATTTTTTTATTATAAAGAATATTTTAAAAATAAGCTATAAAAACATTTTTAAAAAATTAAACTATATCAGCCACACAGAATTTAGTCATATTTACAATGAAGCAGGGGATAAAAAATACTAAATGTATGTGCATATGTTTGGTGAAGTGAAGAGATACAATAGATTTTTTTAATCAATCAATTAATTAAAAAAACAATTTATTACACTGATATACAACATACATTCATGTACAATGGTATAATGATTTAGATATGCAATATTTAATTTTTTAATGCAAAATTATAACAACTGTTGGAATTTCTGTCTTAACTGCAATAAAGTTTAACTTTTTTACACAAGCATAAATGTTAACATCAGGATTAAATCCCATGATCCCACAGTAACAAATGTAAGATCATTTTCATTTTCGATTGATGAAGTATGTAAGAATGATGATTGTAAGCTATATAAAGAATTCATGCAAGTAAAATGAAAAATGCAATTGATTGCAAATAATTATCTGTGTCTTTGCCCTTGTCTAGCAAATACAAGAGATGATGAAAAAGTGAATGCTTGGGTTAATGATTTTGATGTTTATATGAACTAATTCCTGAAGGAATACTTCAATTCTTCTGACTTAGAAGTTCCCAAAAAGACAAGCAAGAGTGAATTTTCTCTTGCATTTTGATATATTTGAATTAGGTGCCTAGAAATCCCAAAAATAACTAAACTACATAATTACATGAACAGTAAGTAACATACATAGTATCACTTTAAATGTAAATCTGTTCAAAACTAAATTATTTGTTATGGATATTGAATCTTTTCTGCTTTAATTATATCTATAATGTTGAGTACATACTACTCATGTAATTATTTGGGTTGTTGTGCCATTCTACATTTTTGTTCAATTATACCTTTAGTATGCCTTTTATTTCAATAAACTTTTTTTTCAAGTAAAAGTGACTTAATATGCCTCTATTGCACTCTCTACCCCCTTTTGCATTTGGGACTACTCATTCACAATAAAACTGATAAGACCTAACCTCATTTTAAAAGTTTGTTTCAAAAATTTAGAAACAACCTGGATATCAATAAGGTAACAAGGACTTTTTCTGATATTAATGCGGATTGATAAGCATTACTGTGTTTAAGAAATTGCAACAATCTTTTTAATTACAAACGAGTTTTCATTCATATAATTCATATATAACTTTTTAATTAAAAAAATACTTTATAAGTACTCACTTGCTTGCTTGCTTTATTAAGGCTATAGCTATAAGGATTCTTTTTCTAAGAAATACCACAATCAAAAAAAGGATAGCGAATATGATACCGGAAATTATGGCTAAAATTTGAAAAGATAGAAATTTATATAAAATAAAGTAACAAAAAATATTCATCAATATAATATACATTCGAATCTTGATTACCTATGCCTTTATCAACGAAGGTCTCAACTAACTGAATCAGTAGCAGAAAATTGAATTGTAAGTATAGTTTCATCTTTATTTTTTTTAATAAATAAACTTTTAATGAGAATGATTTCTTTATTATATTGTGATTTTCTTCTGAAAACACTCTTCTTCAGCAAAATACAAGGAAAACAATGGGTGAATAAGTCAAGAAAATTTATTATTCCATATGGATTATAGTGTAATGACTTTTTTTTAAATCATTGAAATAGAAAAAAATCTTTTTAATGAAGTCTTCAATTATTCTTATTATCAAAAAAGAGTACTTTTAAGATTTTCTGAAGATATTTTAAATAAATGCAGACAAAAATCGTTAATAAAATATAACATGCAAAGTAGTGTTGATTATGGAGAATAACAGATAATAAGAAGTTAATGTTGTTAATGTGGTCACAGTTTTTACGTCTTAAAATTGATTGATTCCTGAATTTTTGCTAACTCATCAAATTTAAGAGTTCTCAATGTAAAAAGAAGGTAGGAAGGGTTATCTTGCTAAAGCAAAGCATGAGAAGTTTACTATGAACAGAATTTGTAAATAATATTAATGTGTAAACTCTTTAACAACTGATGAAATATTTATGCCCCTTTCTAACGAAAAAAGAAATTCAACTTAGATTATCCAGATGGTTATCAATATCACTGGCATTATCTGAAGAATACAGAACAATATTATTAAACCACACAAATGGAAGGAGGGAGTTTGAGGGTCTGATCAGTAGTTAGTCGTGGAGGAAGAACATATTCGTTCTTTCATAATGTTAGGCAGAAGCATACAGACTACATTAATGCTTTGAATTCTGCGCTTTTGCCTTATGACTCCAAATTAGGAGGAGAGCAATGGATGTTTCAACAAAATGAGGCCACAATCCACATAGACAATGGAGTTAAAAAAGGTTTGCTGTAAATAATGTGCAGGTTTTATTGCAGCCAGCTAAAAGCTCTGATTTGAATACAGTAGAAAATATCTGGGCAATGTTTGTTTGTCAAGAATATGCTGGTGGAAGCAGTTTGAATTACTCTCTGAGCTTCATGTGACATTAAATATCTTATGAAATAATTTTTGTCAATCAAAAAACCAATCTTTGTGTGATACACTTTAAATTAGAATATTCATCAAAAAAGCTTATGGAAAAAATATTCCTTATTAAAATCATTTATATTCTATTCTTATTATAGCTGACTTTCTAATTTTTTAAAATTTTTTTACATGGTTTCAAATGAAAGAAACCACTTTGTTGTCATTTATACTTTATTTTTAAATATTATGGTAATGACACTAATATTTTTTCCTGTGAATGATCTAAAAAATAATTTTAAGATTTTTTTTCAATCTATTGAATTCTTTTGCTTTTTTTACACAGTCAGTTTTTATGCACAGAAAATGAACAGTACATTAGTGATTTTAAAATATATTGCAGCAGAGGATGATGGGCAAAAAGTAATCATTAATGATGCATCTAGAGGTCAGGCACATTCATACTAAACAAAAAACATGAAACTGGCAAAAATCAGTCAATGGTTAGATTCTCTGGCTAAAATATAAAGATAATTAGATTTTATAAGATAAAAAGTAAATAGCTGGCAATTAATTTTTTTAAAGTCAGGGTGTCTGATATTATCTATTATGGAACCTACATTTTCATAAATTATAGAGTGGAAAATATTTTCTTTAAAAAATCATAGTCAATGATTTAATTATGTTAATAAATGTTTAAATTTATTAATGTAAATATTCTAATAAAAACTACATTTACATTTTTAATGTTATTTTTTAAATAGCATTAAAAAGAAATTAAGCAGCATTTGAAGTTTCAAATAACTTTAAATTACTATGCTTTATATATAAGCTCAGAGGGGAAAAAATTACAATTTGCAGATTAAAAATATAATTTTAAACATTGACTAATAATTCAAGATTTCACAAAATAAACTGTAATAAATTATTAAATATATTTTAATTTGTGCATTACTAAATCTACAATTAAATACAGTAAATATGTTAAAAAGAATATATTGACTTACCAAACCACAGCCATGTGTCACGTAAAGCTAAATAGCTCCGCAGATCTGTGGTGAGTTTAAATTTTGCATCAGATCCTTCTACATTCTTCAACTCTATATATTTTGTAGTGCTATAATAGCAAGCTGGATAAGATAAAAACACTCACTTTTATTACATTGGCACAAAATTCAGCAATTCTTATATTTCATAAAAAGTCAACTTTCCAAAAAAAAAGTTTTTAATTATATATCCATATACATATTTAAAGGTTTGAGTAATTATCTGTCTCCAATTTTAATAATATATAGAAAAATTAAAAATTAAAAAAATATCAGAATTTAAACAAGCAATTTCTATTTTTGCTTAAAATATCTTTTTAAAAATTCACAAGAATCACTGAAAATACAAATACTTTAAAATAACACAAACTTTTGCAAAACATGAAGCATACATTTCATAATAGTAAATTGAGTTATATATGGCATAAAATTTCAGATGAATATATTACTAGGGAATTTAAATCTGACAAAGGAATGTTATTTTTTAAAAAATTGTCAGTTTCATAGTTCACAATAAAATAACATATAAATGTATAAAATTTGCTTTTTACACTTAAAAAAATATGCAAATAATAAATTTTACATGTAAAACACGACAACTTATTACAATGAATGAAAACTAGCCAGAATTACTATTTTGACCTATTCTACAAATTCATGATACATAGTACAAATGTATTACAAATTCGTAAAAAAAGTCCATTCATGGTACAAATGTCCATATTCTACAAATTTGTGATACAATGGACTATTGCACCATACAATAGTCTACTGCAATTAAGGTTTAAGGTGTTTTAAGAGAAAAAAGTAGCCAAGTAAAAAGTCTATATGTAAATTATAACCATCAAAGTATAATAGATGCTAAATAATTTAACACAAATTAGACAGCTCTAAAAATTAAGAATTTAAATAAGGAAGTAAAAAAAGAAACTGAGGGATTTTCTAATATTTGTTAGAAATATTCTCTTCTCTATTTCAGTCAATCTTCAATATATGCACAATTATTACAAAAAGCAAAATAAAGAACTAAAATTACAAAGATTAAGAGCCATATGACATTGTTTGTGGCATGTTACACTAAGCATTTATGAAGAAATAAAACTGCTCATCTACAAACAGAGTTAGAGGTAAAATTAACACAGTGAGAAAACAAATATCTAATGACTGAAATGCCTTAAAAAATCACATCCAGCTCTTAAATTAATTTTATTTAATTGTTGTCATAATACTTAGTTGTCAAAGATACATGTAAAATAGGTGAAGTATGAAAACAGAGAATGTGTTCATATGAAGTATATTTTACCAGAGGTAACTTTTTTTATTATAATCGAAACGTTTAATGATAAAAACAAATTTTAAATGTCATTCATATAGCTTATTATACGTTTCAGTTATGTTAACATAGACATAAAATGACCAAGGATGGATTAAACTCTCTAGAAGACTTTACACAATGAAACTTTATGAGCTGCCATTTCCTCTCCCTAACTTCCAGCATTAAGTATTCCTTTTGTTAATCTATATATAAGTAGTTTTACATAGTTAATTCTGACACACTGACAAAATATTCAATTATGGGCCCTTTTAAGAAAGTTTATTTCAGTCTTTTGCACATAAAAAAACAAATCAAGATTTAAATTTAAAAGCAATTTTTAAACAAAAGAATAAAAAGAAACTTCTGTTTAAATACTATAAAAAAAGTCTTAATACTATTTAAACAATGAATAAATTCAAAATTATACATTAATATATGATTTAGTTTTAAAACAACATAAAATCTGTAAAAGACAATAAATTATCAATATTATAACAATATTGTACATTTAAACAATACTTGCTTTTAATTAAATCCTGTTATGAACACAGTTTTAGTAGTTTAAATAAGCTTAATATATTTAGAAAATATCAAAACAAACTATTAAAATTTTGGGATTCCTAATGTTATGGGATCCAATGGTATTGGCCTATTTGATAATCTAGTCTTGGAATTTATACTGATAGATAACATAAATCAATTTTTCAAGACTTGATAAGGTTCATAATAACAAAATTCAAGAAAATCTGAAAGTTGAGCTTTCAGAATATTACAATTTCCTTATAAACATAAAGAACATTTTATATAAATGTTCTTTATGTTCACTTATTCTGGATGACAAATGATAATTTTAACCAGTTGTAAAAGTAAAACAAGGTTGCCATCTTTTTGAAGATTATTCATGCAAGAATATCTTAAACTAAATATATTATAATTTTCATATAATTTCAAAGGACATTTTCAATCAAAATTTTGCATGGAGATAAAATAATATAAATAAATAACAGACTTTCAACAGAGATGAATGCTTACCAAATACCAAGAAGCCTAAAACAAGTATAATGCTCAGCCATATCATAATTCCTGCTAGCCATCGCATAAGCACAATCCATATTAATGACACAAGCATAGATAAAACAAGACCCCTGAAAAAAAATCAGCAACATAAATTAAATGTATCTAATATACTTTTAAATTTATTTTAATACCACAAAAAATATCTATTATCTACATAAATGAAAATATAATAATGATTGCATGCTATGAAAAATCACCTAATATTTCTTTTTTTTAAATTTTACTCACAAAAATCCCACAAAATAATGTCTTTGTGAAGACTTCAGCAAATTAATTAAATATTTTACTTTTAGTCATTGTAAATTACAATTCAATATATAAAAAGATTATATTAATCTTACCATTACCATTCTTTTTGCATAAATATATTACAGATATTTTAAATCATATTTGTTACTTGTAACAGTTCATTAAATTATGTATTAATATTGCAATTAATATAATAAATAAAATAATAGTCATAATGTCAAATATTGTCAAATATAATAATGTCAAATATTGAGCCAAATATAAAACTTTTGCGTTCACTGAAACAAGCGCAGGTATCACATTAATAATTATTATGATTCTGTAGAAATAAATATGTTATGGTTTTATGCATCTATACTGTTCAAATAAAAAACAAACATTTATTGTAAAATTTGTGTATCAATTAATACCTTTATACTTTATCTTTTGGTGTGCTGTGGAATTCTAGAAAGAAATAAGGTGTGTCGTAGGTGATAAAAGGTTGCAGAGCACTGTAATACATCATCATCAATTATTTGCTCTTCATAATTTTCCATTTTCAAAACATTGCTATATGCTCTCAATGGTGAAAAACAGTGACAAGTTCCCTTTAACAAAAACATTGAGGCAATTTTGAAATTTTTTACTTTAAATGAAAGCTTTTGAATCTCTAGATATGCTATGAATAGACACTTGTCACCCACCAGCATCGAAAAGTTTCAAAAAATACTGTAAAATAAAAATTTGGCGAAAAACAAGACATCTGATTTCTACAATCTGTATATTTAAAATAATTAGAAAAATCACAGGACCAATATTCCAGATCTAACCACAGGTCTAATTTTACCAAATTTGGTTTTATATATAGGCCATCATCAATACCTAGATACGACATCAATCGTCACCTTCCATCAACCAATTCTTTGAAAGATGTCACCAAACACTTCTTCATTAAATATAGATTAATGAGGAAAAAAACCATAATGGATTGGAAGTTCACCACTTCCAGTTCCTGCACCAATTTCCCAAATATCGTATCATTAATGATTGCCTACAACCTTCCAACTTTGTCTACAGATAATGCAAACAAAACAACAGCATAACCCCAAGCTCAACAATTGGATTAATTTCACCACTTTAATCAGTCAAATAATATCACTTCTTTGCATATTAATTACACATCTCTACTCTCATAGTTTAATTTGATGACATATTTAGAAATTCGATCTGATTTTTGTTCCCACAAAAGCCTTTTTATACAAGTATTTTAATTTGTTGTTATATAACAGAATAATTAAATTTAAAAAATGTACAATTAGAATGCCTTCTGTAATATTTTGTGGGAACAGCTATAAATTAAAATCTGGAATTAGATTCCGATCCTCAACTGCATATTTATGCTTTTATTGCCCCTTGAATTAGCACTGCACAGATTCATAAGATTTCTAGGTACTTGTGAAAGATGCAAAATTCTATATAATATGGTAATTTTAAAAATAATTTATTCACAGTTATAACATTTTATAATATTAAATTTTAATAATTATTATTATTTAAAAATAACAATAGAAAAATACTTACCCAAGCAGAAACTCCCATGATGTTTTAAAGTCAGTAAAAACTTTTTCTCCCATTTCAGTCAAACTCAAAAATTTTGCAAGATGACTAAAAAAAAAATTGATTATATTATTTTATGTTAACCTTGTAGGTGTCAAAAAATAATGATTCATATTGGAATCAAATAAATAGTTTTGAAAAACAAAGACATTAAATAACGTGTCTACATACTGATGGATTTTATCTGAAATTTGACGGATTCACAGTTTGGATGTTAAGACAACACAAAAAATTTCATTAATCTGCTTAATTGCTTTTTATTTTAGTGGCATACACCTGTTTGAAAAGAAATTCTCTGCTCATGGACGAATTTTACAAATTTTGATAGACAATACAGATACAATTAGATTACTACAAAAAAGACTACACACAAAAATTCTCCAATTGATATGATGTATTTCTAAATTCATGTAATCATATACACACAGATTGATAATAAATTTTCCTTTCTATTTTATTTTTCATTTCAGGAAGTGTGGGTTGCCAGATATTCAAAAAAATCTAAAGATCAAATTTTTTGATGCTGAAAGTAAAAATCGAGTTTTGTTCAAGTTCCATACAAATGCAATCAAAGAATATTTTCACGGTTTTTCCCATCCTCCTTTTTTTGCCGAGTTTTCCTACTAATATAATTTCAAAATAAGTATAATAAGCAAACATATATTTTTTTTAGAACTATAAAAGCAGAAGGATAACTATAAAGCAAAAAAAATAAGACTCTGAATTAGTTAAAAAATAAAAAATTTTAACTTACATCTAGATATAATAACAATCAATATAAATACTGGACTTTTTTTTTTCATTTTCTTTAAATATAGGCAGTTTTCATTCTTATATAATTAATCTCCTTAATTTTTATTGGATTAGATTTTTTTATTTACAATTCTTTATAATTTACATCAAATTTAGTTTCAATTAATGTATTACATATTCAACACACAGATTTTTTTATTCTATACCACATTTATTGAATTAAAGAATTTTGTGTTGATTTTGAAAGTCAAAATAGATAAATTAAAGTTATTAGTAATTTGAAGCTTCAAATATTTAATTGAAGATATAATTAATTTACTGGTTGGTTTTATGCAATTTTACTAATACCCAAAATTATGCTTTCAATGGTATTAATTTTTACAAACAAGTTAGGGGTATTCCAATGGGTACAGCTTTCTCAAGTGCTTTAGCCAACATTTTCCTACATTATTATGAGAAAAAAAATTAATAATTACTTGATAAATGGATGGAGATTAATTGATGATTTAATTTTTTTTAACTTAGAGAATACCAATATTGTTACTAACTGCTACCCTAAAGAATTAATTTTAACAGAAACAAATAAAAATCATTTTGCAGCTACTTATCTGTATTTGAGGATCGAAATTGTTAATGTTAAAATAATAGTTGGTATTTATGAGAAAAGAGACGAATCCAGCTTTAAAATTATTAAACTCTGTAATTATCACTCTAATCTTAACTCTTAAGTTTTCAGAAATTAAATTTTCTCACAATTTAATAGAATTAAAACAATTTGTAATAACAAAATTTCTTTTATAAAAGCAACAAATAGTTTTATTAAAAATTTAAACAATAATTATTTTCCCAAAAACTACTGCAATATCAATATTTTAATAAATAAAAAAAGAAATGATGAAATATTAGTGAAATAGATGGCACTCATAAACTACATTTATCTTTATTCACACTGTATTATAATTGGAACAGCAGTTGATATGATAGATTTCTTCCCCTGACGTTGGTATATTCTTTCACTTTATGTTTTCTTAATTAATTAATCGGTTTGATTTTTTAAATTTTGGTTGAATATTTTTGTTTCATTTGGTGATGTTTTTGACATTGCTTTGTTTTTGTGTTTTTTGCTGTTTAAATTGGTAAGTCCCTGTTATCTTAATCTTGGGGGGATTTTCAGGTCACAATCGATCACTACTTTTGGACATCATCCTAGGCCTCTTACAGAAAAAATCCCGCATTTTGAATCCTTGCCTGGGGTGATCCTTGATGAAGATATATATCATAAAGAAGAAAAATTATTAATTTTTAAGGGGCCTATTTGTTTGTTTGTTTTTTTGCTATTGTTGTTGTTTGTTTGTTTCGATCATGTTTAGAAAATAATAACAGTAAGTAGATATCCTTAAGAAATCTATTGAATATAGCTAAAACAGAGAAAATAAATTTATATGCTACTACAGGCACATGACAAATACAGATCCTGACACCACCTTATGTATCCCACAAAGCTATATGAGTGGCTACCATTGTTTTTGGATTGGAAACTACACCAACAGATTGAAAATTAAATTATCAGCAAGAATATTATATGTATCAAGTAAATATGTAATGATTTAATTAAATTTTAGATAAAAAATATCAGCTATTAGTATAAAATTAAGAGTGATCGATTCTTTTCAGATTACTTAAATCTTAAAAAAAGAAAGAATGTAAAGGGATTAAAAAAATACTAATATGTATTAAATAAAACCATATGAAAAAAAGTAGATCTTTAATTAAACAAATTCCACTCAAAAATCTATCTCAAAATAAAGAAAATTTTAAGCAAAAAATAAATCTTACTTAGTAGCATTTTTAACAGCTTCTACAGTCAAGTCATCACCACCAATTTTAACAACTTCATCCTTATCATTCTTAATGACATCACCATCTGTGCGAATCCTAACCAATTCTGGAATACAGCGCCCAAGCACTAAAATAATTTTAAATGACATATAAGTAAATGAATCAATGGAAAACAATCCAATAATTAAAATAACTAATCGCAAGAACAAATTTTGATATGATGAGTATGATGAAAAGATAAGAAGATAATATATATATATATTCAACATACTATTGTCTTATCATATATTAGATCTTTATTTTCAATGCAAATTTGATATAAAAAATGTTTTACTTAAAAAATTAACATTTTTGATTAATTAATGTACAGTTAGCAAACTTTAAATTTTTTAAAGAAATAAGAAAATATATACAAGGAAGAAAATTCACACACACAGAAGATGCTTATAATTTCTCTAAATGAAATGTATTATTTGAATATAATATAGCAAAAACACTGTATAGCAATTAAATTCCAATAATTATAAGCTATTAATTAAACTAGCCACATGATAATCTGAATTTACTTCAATCGATTTCATTTATATATATAAATATATTGAAAGGATTTTCAAACATTGTGATATTCTACTTGACTGTCATACATTCCTAACATATTACATTATTATTTTCAAAAAAAAGTTATGTATGAATTCAAATTCCTAATTTCATATTTGTTTGAAAAAACTAATAAAATTATTTATAGCACTTATTAATGAATGCAAATATTCATTGAAATTTTTTTACCTATAATCAAATATTAAGGTATTAATTACAGTACAATTTATTATTGTGTTTTTTTTTAAAAATACAAATATATTTTTTCATTTATCACAATATATTTAAGTATTATCAAAGTTAAATTGACAAACCATACAAATATCATGCAAAAAATAAAATCTAGCATGCAAAATAAGACAATTCTTCAAATTTCTTTAAAAAATATTAAAAATCAAAGCTTTAAAAAACAGACACTACTCTTTAATTTGATATTAAATAATATTATACACAAATCCATAAAAAAATTTTAATCATTTTTGCAAATTGTCACATTATTGATAACTATCTATAAACCAAACAAGGGAAATAAGGTTATGCAATAAAATTTTGCCAAAAACAAAGAAATTGAAACTATATATAAAAAAAAAAATCAACTGGAATTTTCAAACTAAAATATGTGCAGTCATGCAGGAAAATAATCGCTCAAAATCATGCGATTATATTGATAATTTTTTTGTCTTAAGTTACTCACAGACATCTTTAACCTTTGAGGCATAAGGTACCTCTTCCATAAATTTCGGAGACCTCACTGGTAAGCAAGTAAGAAAGAAAAACACATTTCAAAGTCACAGTTACAAGAATATATAAAATTATCTCTAAAAACCAATAGACAAAAAATAAAAATATGGAATAAAATTTTTAATTTTAATCAGCAAAAAATTATTCCAATTAATATCAAAATTATAGATTTTTTTTAAACTTCTGTGTCATTAAAAACAAAATTGTTTTTTTTTTTATACTTTTATTTTACGAAATTATATTTATTTTAGATACATGAAAATTAGAAACATTCCAATTTCAAGTACTTAAAAGTATATTTATAATCAAAAAAACTAAACTGTTTGTGTTATAAATTTCATGAATACAAATTAAAGAATTTATATAATTTTATTTCAGTAGCTTTACTCTACAAAACTTTCTTCTTTAGCCATAGAGAATATTTTAAACTTCTATGTTTTAGTTTAAATTTTCTTTAATTAAAAAAAAGGCCATTAAATTTCAATTTTTAAAAAAATTGCACAAAACAAAAAAATACAATGAACTTACAAGGAGAGCTCTTTAAGTACAGCTTTGCACAATGTCCTTCATTCAACAGAGTTTTCAAATCCTATGATGATATAAAACAGATAATTTTAAAATCCTGTAAGAAATATTATGAAATTTCAATCAAATAAAAATGAGAGGGGGGAGAGAACAGTAAGTTTTTCTTCCCCCTCAAATTCCAAATTTAAGGATAGTAATATTAATTTTCAAAAAAAAAAAAAAAGGAAAGAAATTACACATATCAAGTTTCCCATATACTAATTTTCCCATATTATACACATGAAGGAACTATGTTATAAAGAAGTTTCTATGTATTTTAAATTCTATGTTAAGATTATTTATTTAAGAGAAACTCGATAAAATTATATCAGAAAACAAGACAGGAAAAAAATGCATTTTTCTTTTAATTAATAAAAACCAATGGAATGCTCTAATACTCCTCAACATGTATATACTTTTGAGAGAGTTTATTTGATTGTTGAGTTTGTAAATTTAAACTTTTATAAAGAATTAATATGAGAAGCGGTTGACAATATATGGAAATGAATGACTACAGATAGAAGGAATATGAATTAAACAAAAATGGAACAATAAATAATTGTATTAGGAGTTTGAAATTAATAGATAACAAACTAAAATTTGTTAGTAACAATTTGTCAAACACTATACTCAGTGTCAAAGTATTCCTTAAATTATCATCTAAACTGGTTTAATTAATTAATTAAAATGATATAATGATATAAACACAATAACAAAATGTCTGAGGTTTCTTGTAATATATAACTTGAAAACTTGCTTTCAACAATAGATGGAAAATGAAATTCATTATTTAAAAATGTTTTTCATATTTCAAATTGAAAACAGGTATATCTTAACTGCCACTAAATCTTGAATGCATGTAAAAATAAAATTATTGATCCGTTGGGAAAGTCTACAGTCTTTCAAAAATTTGGTGATAATATAATTATTTGTGACAAGTTTTCGAATTTTAGTAAAAAATAAAGTTGCACGTGATTTTGTATGCTATATTTCATAGTTAAAAAAAAATATTTAAAAAAAAACTTCCTTCTTGTATAAAATTATTCATAAGAAGATTTCTTGTATAGCATATAATATAATATTCTATATAAAAATATTTTGCATGTTTAAAATATTTTAGAAAGCATTCATTTATGAGCATGTTAGGATTCCAATAGGTGATAAAATGAAATAAGTTTTAATTTCTTGAATATGGCATTTTCACTATGTAGTTTGTTAAATTTGATATATAGTAATAAACTTTTTAAATAAATATTTATTACATTGTAATATCTGAAATTTTACTCTTGAATAACAAAGTAAATTGTGCTTTAATTGCATACATTGATTAGCAATACACATGGCAAAAACTTTCCATTTGGCAATTATGAGTGCTGAAATTTCAGAAAATTTACACTCCCAAGATCTTTACAAGATCTTAGACCATGATTAAATAAAATTCCCCACCGGCAAAAGAATCACACAAGTTTGCAGAAACATTATTATAGATTAAATAGTACAAAATTTGATTCCAAATTTTTAAAAATAACATATTTCAATGCAAATTAGTTTTAAGCCATAATAATTGATGTTTGCAATACAAAAAAATGACAAAGTTATAAGGAAAATTAATATTAAAAAAAACTAACTGTTACAACTTTATCAATACACTGACAATCAAATTTGCCAAAACATTTCAATTAATGCAAAACACTTGAAATAGTTGATGTCAAATTACTGTATGTTGATACAAAATACAATAATTCCTTCTACCAGAAGTTACATCAAAATCTTGTATCATGACTGGACTCATAATAAAAGGGAGAATTTTTACAGCTTCTGGGGATAAAAAGGCTATGAGCACCTGAGGTAGAAGTCTGATTTTTCTTTTAAGATTTGAAAGCTGGAATTACATTCATATAAGAAATACATAAAAATAAATCATTTCTAAAAATGAAAAGGAGAAATTTTAAAATATCCTAATATATTAAAATTTAATAACAAACATATATTTTCTAAGGAATTTTTACATTATGAATAATGTGTATAATAAAATGCATATCTACAATAATCATAAGAAATTTTATATAATTTTATACAGTAAAAGCTCTTTATTCACGGGGTATATGTTCCATAAATATGCCGCGAATACAGAAACCGTGAATACGAAATGGTAATTTATATGGGATTATAGAGGATACATTCCTAGGTGACAAAATTTATATATATATATATATATATATATATATATATATATATAATCAATTAAATTGAAGTTTTTGAACATTGATTAATTATCTTAAGACTTAGGCAATGGTTTGAAGAATTTTGTAATTTTCTCTTGTGTGGCAGTTTTTAAAAGCTCCTTCCATTCAGACTGATACGCAGCAGTCACAGTAGCAATTTGCTCTTAAAAATAAGACTTCGTTCCATAGACGTTCATAAAGAAATCGTAAAGCTCATTTGCCATTTTTCAACCTTCACTAAGATTTTTCAAATAAAATGTCACATTTCCAGTGCTTGTTGAAGCCTCTTCCTCAATGGGCTGTGAATTTAACATTTCCTCCAAGTTGGTTTCAGTCAAATCTTCATCTTGCGATTCAAGCAATTCCTGAATGTCACTTGATCACTGTTCGAACCCATCTCGTCCTATTCCATTTGCGATTTCGGCTATGTTTGCAGTTTGCATTTAACAACATACTTTAGACAAAGTTGTAATAAGATCCATTTTACTTTTTTTATTAGTCCATTTGATGGCATTTACAAAAGATATTGGATTGGATACCTATTGGAATCCTTTTATTATTATGTATGTACTTATTAGATCTGCAAATAAAGAAATTTTTAGCCATGAATATAGGAATCAGGTCGCATTTTTTAAATCCGCAAATAATGAAAATGCGAATAAAGGAACTGCGACTAAGATGCTTTTACTGAACAAAAAAAAATAAAGAATTTGATAAATAAGTTTAAATATTACATGCATAATTTGTTTTTATATATATATATATATATATATATATATATATACAGTAAAATCTCGTTACAACGAACTTCACGGGACCGTAAAATTTGTTCGTTATAACGGATATTTCGTTGTAACGGAATTTTCAAAATTGAACATAAGAAACAATTAGATTAAGAAATTATCAAAACCAACCATGAAAAACTGCTTTTCAAGAACGTGGATGCTACTTTCATCTAAAGAAAGAGAAGAGGGCCAAGAACAGAAGTTTGCAGTTGCTTAAAAATGTTTTCACGATCTTTTAAAAAGTTGACAATGTTGATGCAGAAATGCCATACTTTTTAGCCACCTCACCTTTTTTAATTCCTTTGTCTACCTCGGATATGATGTTTTTCTTTTCTTCCAAAGAAAACCGTTTCCTTTTCACAGAAGGAGCCATCACTTATCGAGCTGTAGAGTACGCAGAAGCCTTACTTTTCGTAACACTTCTCACTCCCGTCTGACAATCTACACTACACAAAAGGCTAGGGGCTTTTTTTTATATTGAGAATGGAACCAATAATCATTCAGTTTTGTTTTCGCACCTCGACAATTTTTTGTTTACTTCTCGGTAAAATCTTTTTGTTTGTTAGTTACACTACCCGCCACCAACTTTTATCACGCAGCTGTTTACCCTTTCGACCTGGGGAGCAGTAAATCGCAGCACCTGCTTCGGGATATCTGTTTCTTCGGAGATGGTGTGGAACCACCTCAGAAATAAGAGGAAATAAACTCGAAGAAGGTCTGAGTAGTTCGTTATAACGAGATTTTCTTAATTTGATAATTTCGTTATATCGAGATTCATTTAACATTGTTTTAATAGGTTTTCGGTAGGGACTTCTGTAAATTTCGTTATAACGGAATTTTTCGTTGTAACGGAATTCGTTGTAACGAGATTTTACTGTATATATATATATTTGTACATTAAAATTTTATTTTCTAAAAATTTATTTATTTTTTCATTTTTTAAAAAATTTCTGCTAAGCCATGGCTTTACTAGAAGTAGAAAAATTAAAATGTATTCACTTAGCAAGATTCAAATATTTTGCTAGTATCATAAACATCATGAACCTTGAGGAAGACAAAAACCTCATGCACAAAATTCCACCATAAGAAGAACGAAAAGTTTTTAAAAAGCCAAGGTAACAAAAAGACAATTTTCCTTTCTAATAAAGCCCTAAGACAACAAAAATTTTAAAGAAGAAGCAATTTTTTAAAGCATTTTAAAAAGACTGAGAAGAAAAAAAAAACTAGATACATCAAGCCTTATAATTGCCTTTAAAAATTCGTTTTAACATACAAATATATTAGATTGGAAATAAAATTTAAACACAGAAAGCAATAATTATTATAATAAACAAATAAAGTCAATAAACTGCGTAATTTATTAAGAATAAATATGACAGATTTACTTACTTTTTCTTCCTTCTTCACGTCATATTTACAGATCAATTTTGATTTTATTTCCTCAGCATTTGGTAAATTCTCATTTGCATAAAATGTTTCATCAGGACATTTTTCAACACAGACCTAAATTCAATTTCATATAAATTTAAAGCATGCACGCCTTAACTCCTAATTTGAAACGCATAAAAGAAAAAAATAGAATTTTAATCTATTTTATTGTATTTTCACCCTACTTTAAAACGATGCAAGAACTATTCTGGTTCTTTAATTTTGAATGAAGATAATGAGAAAGATGGTAATAATTATTACTGATCATAAATAATCATAAGGTAAATGACAAAGCTATACTTGAGTCAATAATTCTTTCACCAAATTTTCTAGACACAAAACTTGGCAGGCAGTTGACCCTCATATTTAATCAAATTCAAAAGTTTACAAATAATTTTCTTCTAGAAATATTTTCAACAGTTTTCGCAAAGAAAGATCCAAATTAAACTTTTCATCAATGGCAACAATATTTTTTTATATTTTTTGAATCCTATTTAATCTAATACATTCTATAACTATATGAAAAAATTAAATAATTCTAAGTATTTATATGAAAAATGTTGAAATATATTACTCCCACATCTTTTTTAAGGTATTAATATGCAGATATAAAACATATATATAATTATTTTTAATTAAATTTTCCATTTTTAATTTTAGTCCATTTTCCAGCAAGCAAATTTATCACCATCACCATTTTGCTTTCTTGCAATGCAAAAGCTACAAAAAATTTGCTTACATTAAAAAAATTTTTATGTGAAAATGTTTTTAGTATTTTTATTTTATTTTTTTACAAGCCTTATAACTGCTGATTATATAATAACACACATATTTTAACTTACTTCTTTATTTATGGCAAGTTTAATATATATTTTCATTTATATTTCATTGCTTTTGTTTTTTAAATAGAATATTATAAAGATTGTGATAAAATTAAATATCAAGTTTAATGTAATTTCATAATAGATTTTTATTAAAATATTTAATAGTCTATTTACTTTCAAACTTAGGTAATCTTTATTATAAAATCAATATAAGTGCATTAATCGAATCAAATTGCCTCTAAAATGTATAAAAGCATTTCTTAACAACTAAATAGCCTTTTTCACCACTATGTAATTTCAAAATGAATCAAATAAAAGAAAATGTATGAATTTTATTTATATATTTTTAATGAAACATCATAGACTTCTTTGTTTAACATATTTAAAAACTGAATCAATCAAATAGCAATAAATTATGACATTTAATTCAATGCATATAAATGTTATCTAATTAAATTTTAATTCATGGGTAAAAATAATAATTACCTGAGGTGTAAGACAACCAGTGAAGACTACACTAGGCTTGGCACACTTCAACAGATCAAAGAAAAACAGATATGGCTTCTTTCTAAAATGGACATTATTGTATGTATAAAAATTTCAAATATAAATGCAAAATTTAAAAAAAAAATTAAATGGTGCAAAGGAAAAAAATTGTGAGGCACTATAACCTCATAAAAACTTTTGAAACAGCTTTAATTTTTGAATACATTAGTATGATAAATAAAATTCTATACATAAATCACAAAAAAATTTAAAACTATCATTTCATTAAGGAATTTACAAAAAATTTCTTCAAAAATATCAGAATATTATTAAATTCTTAAATACACAATATATTTTTAAAAATAGTTTTTAAAAAATTAACATAACATTCTTACTTTTTAAATGCAATAAATATATTTAAGAAAATATATGTATAAGAATAAAAAATTGAAATTTACAATGAAAAATCATAAAATGATGCGTTAAAATGAAAAAAATATAATGGATTAAACTTTGCTTGAAAATATTTAAAGCAAAAAGACTTAGTAAAACCATATACACATAGTTTAGAATAGTTTTTTTTTTTTTTTAATATGTGACTCAGTTTCTTTACATTTATGCTTTTTTACACTGTTATTTTGTTTAGAAATCCACAATAAAAATATTCTCAAACTGTTTTTTTTGGAAAATGCATTGCTTTTTTTTATATTAAACTAGGTTATTCATTTATTGATTGATTTGCTTGCTTATTTATCTAAAATAAATTTAATGTAAGTCAAATATATTAAATACAGCAAAATTATTGATAGTTTTAAGGTCTGCTATTTAGGTATTTACATACATTTTAAAACTATGAAAATGGTAGAGAAGTTACATTTTAAGTAATTATGTGTTCTGATAAACTACATATTTAAGCTAACAGAATATATATAAATATATATGAAAGAAAAAAATCAAAAGCATTGATAACTTCAAACTAAATCTGTAAATTTTTCAATGTTCACATGAAAGAATTTAAAACTATTCGCGTTTCAATGATATTCAACATATTTCTGAATAATTAATATAAATTTAAACTTACTCTAGATCTCCAATGCCACAAATGTTGCCAGCAGAATCTGTTGGGTATACCAAAACTTTTGGGTCTCCTTCTCTGAAAGCTGGGGAGAAAAAATAAAGCATCGAAAGAATTTTAAAAGAATTGGTAATTAAATAAATAGAAAAGTAGTTCAGCTGAATACAAAAAAAAGAAAAGTGAATACAAAAGTGACAGAAAAGTGAATACAAAAAAAAGCAAGCAATATATGCTCTTAATGAAAATAACCCTTCTTATTTTAAAAAATTAAATTTTATTTATTCTTCATTTGAGTGAATTATTTTCAATAATAGCCTTTTAAGGACTAAAAGACTATTGTAACTGCACAAAGCATATTTAGTTATTGTTTTTTCAATTCAAACCACTACTAGTGATCTATTTTTCATCCAGAGAAATGATGTTTAGAACATTCTAATCAATGAGTTACCCATCTAAAACTTACTGAAATCTGATATGGATCCATACATAAGATGCTATCAATTTAGCTGAATCCTTTAGCCTATTCAATAGTATTGGGATACACGGACTTCCTCTGAATGAAATTTGTTCAAAATTTAATACAAATCAACATATTTCATTTAGAATTTGATAGAAATCCACACATTTTGTATAAAATCCAAATAATTCATCTGTTGATCCTAAAATATTTTAGAGTTAACATGCTTACAAAAAGACAGACAGACATAATACCAAATATATATATACACTGAAGTGACAAAAGTCATGGGATGACTGTTAATATCGTGCCGGTCCTCCTTTTGCCCTGCGAATTGCAACAACTCGACGTGTCATGGAGTCCACAAGTCGTTGAAAGTCCTCTGCAGGAATATTGAGCCATACTGTCTGTATAGACGTCCATAATTGTGAAAGTGTGGATGGTGCAGGAGTTTGGGCACGAACGGACCTTTCGATGTTGTCCCATAAATGCTCGATGGGATTCATATCGGGCGATCTAGGTGGCCAGATCATGCGCTGGAATTGCCTGGAATGTTCTTCAAACCAATCGCGATCAGTTCTGGCCCGCTGACATGGCGCAAGGTCATCCATAAAAATCCCATCGTTGTGTGGGTACGTGAAGTCCATGAATGGCTGTAAGTGATCTGCAAGCAGCTGAACATAACCATTTCCAGTCAATGACTGGTTCAGTAGCACCAGAGGACCGAGTCCATGCCATGTAAAAACAGCCCACACCATTATGCAGCCGCCACCAGCTTGAACAGTGCCTCGCTGACAGTTTGGGTCCATGGCTTCGTGGTGTCTGCGCTACACTCGAACTCTACCATCAGCTCGTAACAACTGAAATCGTGACTCATCTGACCACACCACGGTTTTCCACTGGTCTATGAACCAGTTCATATGCTCACGAACCCAGGAGAGTCGCTGCAGGCGATGTCGTGCTGTCAGTAAAGGCACTCGAGTCGGTCTTCTGCTGTCATAGCCCAAGGAAGACAAATTTCGCCGCACAGTCCTATCGGACACGTCCCTTGTACGTCCCACATTGATTCCTGCAGTTATTTGACGAAGTGTTGCGTGTCTATTAACATGGACCATTCTTCACAGTCTCGGTCGTTAAGTGCAGGTGGTCGCCCACTGCGCTGCCCATGATGGGATGTGATGCCTGAAATTTCATACTCTCGGCCCACTCTTGATACTGTGGATCTCGGAATGTTGAATTCACTAACGATATCCGCAATGGAATGACCCATGCGTCTAGCTCCAACTAACATTCCACGTTCAAAGTCTGTTAATTCTCGTCGTGCCGCCATAAATCACGAGAAACCTGTTCACATGAATAACTTGAACACAAATGAAAGCTCTGGAAAACGAACTGCGCATTTATACTTTTTCGCTGCGATACTACTGCCATCTGTATATTTGCATATTGCTATCCCATGACTTTTGTCACTTCAGTGTATATTTATATATATTTCAAATTCAGGGAGGATTATAACATAGAAACTCATCAAACTCTTGCTTGAATTTTTTGACAATTATTATGACACTCTCTTGTTATATACTTTGAATATGTGAAAGTAAAAAAGAAAAATTTCTGATTAATGAAGTTTTGTTGTTTAATAAATTAACTCCCCATAAACTTCAGAATCATAATTTCTTATATGGTACTCAAATTTACCAATTTCAGAATTAAAAAACAACATAAAAACCAAGAAATTCAATTGATAACAAAATTTTTTAAAATACATTTTCATAGTTTAATATTTTTTTCTAAACATAACAATAAATAACACTTTAAAAAAACATAGTTACATTTTGATTAATTTTTGGAAAACAATCTGTTCCTCTGTTATCTACATAAAATATGAATAAAAAAAGTGGAGATAGAAACACTTATCTATTATTTTATGATTAAATATACAATTATAATTCCTTTCAATTTTATTGCATGCTGTATCCATCTAAATAATAAAACTAACACAGATATCAATAGAGAAAAGTCAAAAATATATTCAGCTTTTATTTATTTATTTAAAAAAAAGGTAATCACTAGTAATTTTACCTGTATTAATAATAAGGATGCATATGTCTGTGGATTGCCACTATAAGGTCAAATCTATTGACTTAAAGCTACCAAATTTAGCACATATACACATTAAAAATAAAAATAAACATCTCAAAGTAATTTTTTAAAATTATTATTAATTTTAATTAACGATAATCTTGACCAATTTCTGCCTTTTCTCATCATAACTTCCAAAATTTTAAAAATTACATTTCCTGAATTTTGGCAATTTTTTAAAAACAATCTTTTACCGAGTTTTTAAAAATATTTTATATTTTTGTCCTAAAATTCAAACTGTTTCCCTTGTTTAATGAAATATTGAATGGGGTAATTTTATTTCATTGTTGAAAGAACTCGAAAAACTTATTGTTCTATTATTGATGAAAATTCCACTTAATAATCTGCGTAGTTTATGAAACAAATTTTTAAAAAGTGAAGTCACAATGTCATGAAACTTAGAAGACAAATAAATTTTATATTCATGTTTATTCTTAAAGTTACGAGACTGTTTCTAGACAATAAATAGAACCTAAGAATGACTATTAACATGACTTTTAATGTCAGACAATTTAGTGAAATCATGGACATGAATTAAATTGGAATGATTTATCTAAAATCAATTATGACTAAAAATGCCTATAGAACTACAAAATAAAATGCATTTGTTCCTGATTAAATTCTGCAAAGGAAATTAAATATAAGAAAAAAATTAACGTGCTGCAAATTAACTTATTTGAATTTAATGAATAATATATAACAACAAATATTACAACTAACAGGCACTTTCATAAATAAGTTGACAAAAGGTATAGTATTGATACATAAATACTAATAATTTGTATTTTAAATGTGATTCTCATATTCAAACTTTTAAATAATTTATATAATTTTCTACTTTTATGATTAATTTTATATATAAAATTAATCACAGTTTTAAGTGACTTTTATAGTTACTAACACATTATTAAAAAATTAATACAAAATTACCGAAACATTTAAATGATTAATATAATACCAGAAATTATTTTTAAAAAAATTTTAGAAAATAACATACCAAAAAATGCAACAACACCCCATCCAGCAATGAAAGCTACAAATAAGAACAAACAGAAAATATCCGTACAACTCCTGTAAATGAAGAAAACAAATTTTAAAATTAAAATTAGTAAACATTTTTTTAAATGAAAAAAAAATAATTTCCAAAAAATTACTGTGTATGTTGGTTTTTTTTTTGGTTGGGAGGACATTTTAACATGTAACATTTCTTAAAACATGAATGAATGTAAAATAAAAGTAATATACATTACAATTTATCACTTTTAACTAAATTAAATGTTAAGGGTGTCATAGCAATAACAAAATATTAATCAAAGATTAATAATTTGTCAAATATAACAACATAAAACAATCATTTTATTTAATGAAATCTTGAAATCGTTGGGAAAACTAATATCTCATTCGTGTTTAAAGCATGAGACAGAAAGGGATTAAATGGAACGAATTATATTTACATTAAAATGTGTAGTTATTGCTGATGTATATATATAAAAAAAATTTTTAATAATTAAATTCAAAATCATTTCAACCAATCAACCAATTTAATGCATTTTATTTTTAAAATAATTTTAAAAATATTATTGAATAATCTTATCAGATTCAGCAGACTGTTATATGCAGGCTCATATATGATAAAGGTGTTTCATTCTAAAAGAAATAACAGATCATTGAATTATCAAATACAAGATAATATGGTCCCCAATCCACTTGATGAAGATTACCAAACTCCATTATATGTACAGAATAAAAATGTTTGCAATAAATCTGAGAATCTTAAATATTGACAAGTACCCAAATTTTAATTATAAAATGATTAATTTAAAAATACAATTTATATAAGGAAATCTTATTGGAAGGTGATAATTTCTAAATGTAGCACGAGGAGGAAAAAAACTCCCATCATCTGTTTTGTTACCTTTTGTTCATATAGTTTAATCAAATAAAGGGAATTAATAAACAAAACTAATAATATGTTAATAAAAATAATGTAATTTGGATAAAATGCTCTTAAAACTGCTTTTTTTTCCTTTTTTATAACAATTATTTTCATTTTTATTAGAATTAAAAATACAGAAATTTGTTAAAACAATTTTTTATGGTTGATTGCCACAGAACAACAAAAATGTTACAAGTTTTGATTAGAAAGAAAATCATTCTCTTTTAAACAAACAGACAAATTTAGCAATTAAGACCTCAAAAACAGAATAGTATTAGTATTTCACAAACACATATACATATCAGACTTTCGAACCCAAGTGAGAAAGACCAAACTTTTATTAAATTAGACAAGATATTACAAAATATTTTTTTTGTTTACAATTTATTACAATTTAATTTTTTTGTGGAACCAAACAATTTTAATAGCCCAATGCTTGTCAAATGGTCCACTTATAATGTTAATCAAAACGATCTAAAGTAAAAATAAAGAAAATAATTGGCTTATATTCTGGATCTTAATGCCTCATTAAAATGGAGCAAATTTTTTTGTATAAACTTTTGCAGAAGGTTAAAAACTGTTATATTTTATAATAAATTCATTTCAATAAATTTACCTTGATTTTACAGGACCTTTGAATTGTGGATCATAAGTAAGCTGCTCACCTAGAAAAATGACGAAAAATATACATGGCAAATGAACAAATGTTATTTAAAAAAAAAAAAAAAACATTAATTTCAAAATAAAATGAGACTTAGAAATTAGATGACTATAAACTGCTTGAAAAATCAAAATCTTATGATTCAATAATTCCTTACTATAAATGACAATTTTTTTTATTATACCATTTGTTTTAAAGATTTCATTCATTGGTAAATCAAAATAAAATAAATTACCAAAAAGAAAAGAAATTAATAAAATCCATTGTAAAAGGTTGTGCCCTATTTTTACAGATGGTTATAAAGTGTAATTTATAGGGAAATGCCGTTGGTTGTTTTGTTGGGTTACTTGCATTTGTGAAGCAAATGTCTTTGGTCCAACAGTGTTGAATAATAATAATAATGGGATAATTAAATAATGATAATAATTGAATAATGATACATTCTTAATAATGGGCAAGAAATATATTAATTGTTTACATGTAATATATTATAAACTGTAAAAAGACATTTGGACTGGAAAAAAATGGATTGCCTATTTAGACTATGTTCTTACTCTGAATACTGTTTAACAATAGTTTGATGGATTCCAGAATGGTGATTTTATACTGAAATATAGACTAAGATGGTTTCCCAACATTGCTGGCGGTACTATATTTTAGTAAGGAAAAAATCGTAGAATAAAAACTGAGAATATTGGAGGATAATTGAATATTGGTTATTCCACCATGTATGGCATTAAAAAATTTTGGATACATTTCTAAGCTTGATAACTGAAGTATCTCATATATCTCTTTCAATCATCCATTGCTCTACTTCCCTACTAAAATCTGCCTTAAAAGGCGACCTTCCTTTAATGAATGACAACAGGCAAGAAGAATGGGCTTTCATATGACAGTCCAGCATTAAAAAAATAAAGGAAGAAAAAACATGGAAAAGCAGATGAAAATACAGAATTCTAATTGAAGGAAATATACTCAAAAATTTATTTAATTTAAATTAATTTATTTATTTTTATTAATTTCTAGCAACAATTATTATGCAATAATTTTTAATACAACTTCCTACTTCATAAGATGAAAAACGTAATAACTACTGAACTGAAATTCATTATCTAATTAGCTAATCTGATGTATCTGGCAAGAATTAAAAAATGTTATGTAATTCTGGCAAGAAAGGCTTTAGACACATGCTAAATATTAGCAATAGTTTTCTAATTGAATTTGTTGTTGTTAAATGCTGACATTTAAAAGTGTTAAAAAGTCAAAATTTAAGTTCGACAATGATTCAGGCCTTCTTAAAAAAGTAGTACTAAAAATTTAAATAGATTTGACAGTTATATATAAAATCTATATCAATATAATATATTAAGGAAGGAAATTAACAGAATATTGTCAGTCTAATATTTAACCTTTTAACAATTGATGAAACCTTACACAATTCACACACTAATGCCCTCTAATACTATATGATACACTTTTTTTTAGTATAAAAATAACTGCTTTCATCTCATTCTAAGAAACACATATGTCCCAGATAATTTTTTATAAAAGTAATTATTATAAACAAATATAAAATACATATTATACAATGAAGGTGTTTGTTAAGCTGTCTAAGAAAACATTAATATATTCAAGATAGTTAATCATTTTTAATGATTAAATATATCTTGGATAAGTATAAAAAAGAATTCTTAATCCAGTTACAGAATCATGAACTATTGAATTCAGAGATTTTGACCACATATAAGTTGTACAAAGTAGAAAGACAATATTAAATAGCAAAATCATTTACTTAGACTGAAAAACTGCTGCTTGTTTAAGTCTACATAGAGTTTTAAATTTACTAAGAAAGAGAGAAAAGTCATATAATCACATGCAGAGTGATAATATAATAAGAGACCATTTATCAGTAATTGGCAATATCATCTGTATCCATTTACTATGCCTTTAAACTTTAAAGAAATCAATAAAGTTATGATTAATAACACATTATACATGTCATGTTTGTATTCCATTCATATAAATCAAGCTCAGATCACAGAAAATTTCAAGACCAAAACAACTACCCATGGTCAGTCTAAGTTATAAAAAATAAGCCAATATTCTCAACAAACCCCCAAGAGAAGTTAGCTGAAACAGCAATACTATCTTGAAGAAGACAGTTCAGTATAAGCAATTGCAGCTTATAATAAAAACTATAAAAATATGCTGCTGAAGATTAATTATCTAACATTCTATATTTGAATAAGATATAAACAATATCTTACCGTGTATCTGTTTGCCATGCATTTTCTTTGTAAGCCAAGGATTTCTTGTGGATGCCATGCTTTCTGGCTTTAATTTTTTTGCTTTAAATTTTCCCTGATCTCGTATTTTAGGACTAACCGCAATCACTCGACGCCTACCACTTTGGCCCTTAGGACTAACAGCAACCACAGGTCGCCTATAAGGCCTCTCAATCATTTTTAGATTTTAATTTTTTATGCAATCAAATTTTCAACATCCATTTTCTAAGAAGAACATACATTTAATTTCTTGCAAATCTGGATAGCAAAATTAAGTGAAATGATATCATCCACTAATAAATAAATTTTTTAAATTAAAGAATTTTCATTAAAACTGAAGGAACTATTTTGAAAAAAATCTGCAAAATAATATTCATTTCAAATATAATTTAAGGAATTTTTCATATCATTCAAATAATCCAAATTAAATCTTCAAGATCAAAAATCATAAATATGAAAGCAAGTCAATAAAATAAAATACAAATTCGAAGATAAATTTCCAATTATTTAGGATTGTTTTTGAAAACAGGCAATCTGAAAATGAAATAACTGCACAAAAGATTTGATACCTATGCAATAATTTTAATGAAATAATAATCATTTCTACATGGGATTACTGCAAAATTCAAAGCAACGAAACCCTTTAATTTATTTCAACAAAATTTAGTGTGCTAATAAATAAGTGTGCTAATGAATAATTAGTGTGCTAATGAATAAGCGAATGAAAATGGTAAAAAGATTATTTTTTTCGACCCGATATTAAGAATAAAATTATTACGAAAATAAAAATACAATTTTTTTATTTTAAAAAAAAAACATTTCTATATTCATTAATAAAACAAACGCAAATAAAATTTGATTTTTTTTTTCTTTTTAAAAAATTTTGTTTGACAGAATCAATTTAGAATTCCACAGAAACACATATTTCATTAAGAAAACAATACGTACCGTATTTTCTCGTTTCTGATGACTCAGCTGTCACGGGTGTTTCACTGGACTTCATTTTTAAGTTCTGAACTATGCACTAAATATACAAATACAAACTAGTCCACAAAAAAGACCAGCGACATAGCATTAAAAACGAAGTTTCTAACCAAAACAAAGGAAGACTGTCAAATAATTTTAATGCAGTTTTTGCACAATGAAAACTTTTTTAAATCAAACCAAAATAAAACGGACATCAAACATTCCTTTTCTATTCACTCCCTAAATTCAACAAAAAAAAATCTACCATCGGAAACAGCACATAAACATATTTTATAGCTTATCACAAACAACTCTTTTCAAACTTGATCAAAATTCTGACTTTATTTTCGATTTTGGACGTTGCCACACATCGAGGAAAGCGTGGTTTGTTTATTTCTGTAACTAAGAGTTATATGCTTAGCCTCCAAGGAGAATGGAGGAGGAAGGTTCCGAATCCGTTCTCATTTGTAAAATACTTTTTATACCACTTCATGGCGGTAGAAAAGATAATATCCAAAATTCAAAAGGGAGAAAATAAGAAAGGAATATCCAGGCTTTTGTTTTTAAGGTCTTGGATTTAAGATTAAAGAATTCCAGTTTAAGCACTATTCTCTATGTGGTCTTGGAAGGCTGCCTAAATCTCGTAACAAGAGTCAAACGACTTCCTCTAGCGATTTGGAAGATTACAAGAAAGGTTATTGGTTTTAGTCGCATATTACGCTCTATGAAATCCTTCTCAAATAGCCTTCGAACCCCTAAACAGCCTTGTAATATAATAAAAATTAACCACACATATATGTAAGATAGAAAAAAAAGAGAGAAACTGTTGTTATTCGTACAAAATGAATTTGGATTTCTGAGAACTTAGAGAATTATCTATTAATAATCAATAAATCTAACTAATTCAAAAGACACCGAAATGTTTGAATTAAAATCTACGCTAGCCATCAAATTTTGATATAATTTCAGACAATCGTGAATTTTGATACAATGAGGCCATGGGCGCTAGTACTTTTAAAGACAAACTCCAAGCCAAATCAATAGATGGAAGAAAATAAAAGTTTTTAGTTGAACAAGTTTTTTTAGAGATTTTCCATTTTCGTATAAGTATGAAAGTATTTCAATCATTAAAAAAGATAATCTTATTTCAGATTTTGATGCATCTTCACGTTTTAGACCTTACAGAGTTTGAAAAACATAGTTTTTGAAAATTTTCGTTTGTTTGTCTATGGAGAAGATATTTCAAAAACGCTTTGAACTAGATGGATGAAATTTGGTATGCGGTTTTTATACCAAATTTATAGATTTATATCAGATTTTGAGCAAAATTCAAATTGTAAGCGATATCCATGCGGTGACATCTTAATAAGCCAGTAACTACCACTAAACATTGGTGGCTATTTTTGTATAGTGGATAAGTTACTGGACTTCAAACCCGAACATCGCAGTTGTCGATCTTTGGCGGAATTCAACCTACGTATTGGCACAATTCCGCCAAAACATACGCCAAATCCATCTAGAGAAAGTCTGTCTGCCTAACTTTCCTAAAATAAGTTATTTCACAAAATTTAAAAAGCTAGACGGATAAAATTTGGTGCTCAGATATAGCATCCAAAGAATAAATACCTATCAGACTTGGAGCCAAATTCATGGGGTTTTGTTGCTGTTGGTATCTGGTTTAAAACTTGTGTCAAAGTATGACTGCTCTCGGTTGGTTGGAAAATGCTAGGAATAATCACTAAAAATCACACGATAGATTTAGAAATAACCCTAAATTCACCCCTAGAAATCAATATTTCAGAACTATTGTTCGCTAATGCCCTATAAGGCATTCGTAACTTTAACAGCTTATTTAATTGAAAGAAATCTGCAAATTTCGAGTAAAACCCCTATGATAAATTTCAACCTTATAGATCAAAGTATTTATTAGTTATCCTTGATACACACGAGCATGAGGGCATTTTCCCAAAATACATTTTTCGAGCTCAGATGTCTGAAACTCGAAAATTCGTCAAAATCTGGAGCTCGAATAGTTTGATGATTTTTATACGTTCTCTATATTACGTATACGAGAAAGTACAAGTAAGTAATGATTTTAATTTGAATATGTCTAGTCAAATTCTCTAATATTCTTTCCAAATGGGTATCTAAAAACGTCCATGAGTACCTCTAAACTAAATATCGGAGTATCTCCTTCCTTTTCGAATTATTAAGAGATTTTTTTTGTCTCTTTTGATCACTCTTATGATGTATTTTTTTCCTATTGCTTCATTAATTATTTAATCTAATCTAATCAAATCATGCAATAAATTGAAGAACAAAGCAGAGAACTCCGGCCAAATATATTTAAATAGAAAAGTGCATCGGCAGAAAAGAATCCTAACACCAAGAAAAAATATCATATTGAAATTTGGACCTTGAATTTGTCTAGTTAACATGTATAATTGATAAAATTTTCAAGATCCCAGACTAATTTAATTTCAAGAAAATCCATTTCAAACGAAAATCCATTTCATGAGAGGTCAGACATTACTTTTCCCAGAAAAAATAAACTGTTTTGGAAAAAGGAAAATCCGAACTACAAGAAATAGCAATTTTTTAAAAAATCGCCAATGTGTTTAAAAGCCAATGTTTTCAACGTAGTCGGATACCTAAACAACACGGAGAATCCAGAATTTTCGAGGAATGCGGGAACTGAATATTCGTATACAAACTTTATAACTACTGAGAAAAACCCAAAATTTACTTGAAAATACTTTTCACTAATTTTTACTTTCTCGTATACATAGTAAAGAAAAAAATATAGAAATCGCCAAAAAAAATTAAAACTCGAAATTTTAACCAATCTTCAAGTTTTAGATCTATCTGAGTTCAAGAAAAACATTTTGTTTCGGAAAATGTCAGTCTCTCTATCTATGATAAAGATAACCCAAAAACGTTTTGAATCTGAGAGTTGAATTCGGCATACGATTTTTGTACTAAATTTATAGACTTCTGCCAAATTTTGAGCAGAATGTGTACTGAGGTAGTCCGTCTATCAGCTTGTTCGAATAAATATGTTTATACGATAGCTATTTGGCGTATGTGTTTACGGAATTTTGCCAATACGTAGGTTGAATTCCGCCTAAGATCGAACCTGCGATGTTTGGATTTGATGTCCAGTAACTTATCCACTATACAGAAACAGCCACCAATGTTTAGGGGTAGTTACTGGGTTATTAAGATGTCACCACAGCTCCAACACGAAAAGAGCTCTATTATAAATGAAACACGGATATAACATTTATGCTTTGAACGCAAATCACGTTTTGAACTTAATCCAGTCGCGAGTTAATTTGTCGATCTGTATTTCAGAAACATGTAAACACGGTAGTTAAAAAAAACTGTTTAAATTTTGTATATCATATTTGCACCAATTTTTTTAGATTTATCTCAAATTTTGTGTAAAAATCTGTGCAAAGACAATCCGTATGATCTACTTTTCAGTTATAAATTAACACCATAACTACTGAACGAAGATAGCTTATTAAATGAAATTTGGCTCACAATTTTAACATAAATAGTGTTGATACCTGTAAAAGTTTGATACAAAACAACAACAAATAAGAATCTTATACTATAATACGAGGAATGGTTGCGAAGTCGAAAATCGCCCCAGAATTAATAAACTCCGGTAAACTTGGGGGTCTGGGGTTTTTGGCCACGAGGAATCGATTGGCGCCGGTTTTGAAGCGCTACGATCGAGCAGTTCGGAGTTACAGATAGGATATTTTCAAACTTTATTAGTTCGCCATAATGGCTAATATATTTCAAGCGGTAACGCGCTGCCATCTATAGCCAATATGGCGAACTAATAAAGTTTCCAGAAGATGATCCGGAACTGATTTCGAAATGGATGATCCATAACCCGTGTGGTGATATGAACCCAAGCGCTCCGTGCATGGTCAGCAAACATGGAAGAGACCAGTGCAGATGGGGATTTCCAATGGAACATCAAGACATGACATCGCTGGTGGACGATGAAAAGCCGAGGTTTAACCGGTTATCTTTTCACCAATGGTTTCACAAATTTTCTTATGGCATGTATTGTTTTGATAAATCACAATTGAAAATTTAAATCTTCGAGTTAGCTTCGATACCTGTTTTCTCCGAGCGGAGCTCGGTCACCCGTTGGTGTGTTAAATGTCTGCACTTGCATTTTCAGAAATCTATAAACGTAATAACTCAAAAACGCAATAACTTAATTATATTAAACTTGGTGTATGATTCTGGGACTATAAGTAAAGTTTGTGTCAATTTTTTTTTTCAGTTTGTTGAGGAAAACCAATAGAAACTTACAAACGCGAATTCGATTTCCGGATACTATTAACGGTACATTAGAGACCCCACATTTTCAACGCGACCGACGGGATATCTCGTCTTTATCACAGGTTTCTGCTGACTAAAATTGGTCTCTTATACGAGTTTAGATAGGTTGTACGTTCTAATACATATCTAAATAATACCTTTGCTTTTTTCAAAGATCGCTATGATTCCCTTATTTGTGATTGACAAGGATAGTAAATTATTATTAAAATCTGACAACATATATATATATATATATATATATATTAAAAAATGCATATATGCGTGTAATTTTATCCATAACTTCTTTGCATCTGAAGATTTTTCTTACAGTTTGGTTCACTGCATTCTATAACTTGTTCTCAAAGAAAAATAGGATTGCTGCATTAACATTTTGTGTAAAGTATTAAACGTCTTGGTTCAATTTCAGTAAAATTTACTACAAATTTTCCAATTTTTCAAAATATATGTTATTTTCAAATAATAATTGTTTTTGTATTTATAATGTTTATTATTGACAATACATCTAAAAATAATAAATAGATTTTAAAAAATCCCATTTTTTGAAATTTTTCCGTAGTCGGATACCTTAAGAAGTTTCAGATTAGATTTTTATAAATGATTTTTTTTTTCCAAATGTAATTAAACACTTATTTACAAATACGTTGGGGATGTCGTTCCAACCTTGATGAAATGATGAGATCTGAACATTTTTGGCGTTTCTGAAATTTACAAATGCAGGATAAAATTATTGAGCTGACATTTTATCAGCGGTAACAAAATCAAAATGCAATCTAATCTTTGCAGTGAATCATTTGTAAATGTAATTTAAGATATCCGACTACGTTCGAAGAAAAATTTTTGAAAAAAGTGAATTTTTAAAAACTATTCATGATTTTTTTATGTATTTTCAATTATAAATGTTATAGATACAAAATATATATTTGAAAATATAATATATTTTGAAAAATAGGAAAATTTGCAGTAAATTTTAATGAAATTTAACTAAAACAGTTAACACTCTACGCAAAATTATAATACAGCAATCCTATTTTTCTTAGCAGACAAGTTATAGAATACAATGATGAATGAAATGAATCAAAATCTAAGAAAAATTTTGAGTTGTAAAGAGGTTATGGAGGAAAGTATACGTATTTATGTATTTTTTCATATATCAACGTAAATTTTCAAAAATTACCTTTAAGTGAAAAACTATCACACCAATGATAAACATTTTAGTTCATTTCATCGTCCATATATTTGAAACACGGGCTGAAATTCTTATGTACATACCTCAATTAGTTTTTGAGGTATCATGTTAACGGTGAAGAATTTTTATGAAAATTAAAGTTTTGAAAAAACTGAAGGCAAATTTTTGCTTAAAATTATATTTTGCTTAAAAATCCTCTAGATGACAGATCAGGTCTTCCTTTTCCTAGAAAAGATAAACTGTTTTTAAAAAAGGAAAATCTGAAATACAAGAAATACAATGAAAAAAAAAAAATTAGGCTATGTGGTCGATAACCAGTATTTTTAAAGTAGTCGGATACCTTAAAATAGCATTTAAATGTGAAAGTTAATATCGGCAATCTTGAGCTTATTTATCACTTCCCTTGTTTTTTTTGCCTTCGGTTAGTCGATTAGATAGTAAAGAAAATTTCTCGCTTTTGCGTTTTTAAGATAAATGTGTTAATAAGTTATCTCTATAAGAATTTACACAATTTGCATGCATAATCCGTGTTGTCTATATTTTACCTCTCAATGCGAAATAACTAATGTTTATCTCAAGAGTTTTAAGTTCAGAAGGTCATCAAAAGATCAATAGTTTGTCATAGAAAGCATGAAGCTTGTCTAATGATATTTCTAATCAAATATTTGATTATTCCAAATCGAGAATAACAGTTTCTTTGGAATTTTATTTTTGCACATATATCTGTCATGACCAAGTAAAACTTTTAAGTCAAACTACTTTTTATATGCGAAATATATAGATAATAAATATATATAAATATAAATATATACATAATAATAAATATATATATATATATATAATAATAATAAATATAAATATATATATAATAATAATAAATATAAATAGATACATAATAATAAATATAAATATATACATAAATTCCAACTCTATCACTCTAATAATTCAACATTCAAACTCGAGATTATGATTCATTTCCAAACTTTACATCCTTCTAAGCCTTGATCATCCTTAAAAACAATTTGGAAATAGTGTTGGCCGGAATTGAGCCAATATTTAAGGGGAATTACGCAAAGGATAGAACTCGCGATCTTCCGATTTGCAGCCTCCTAACCTATACAAAAGTGATCACCAACGATTAGTGGCAGTTACAGGCTTATTAAGATGTCACTACAGTATATATGCACATTTAGAGAGAAAAACTCTTTTTTACTTCCTCTCATACATGCTATTGTAGTGTCTTATGGCACTTGGCAAACCTTCTGACAGTTATCTATCTGCGATTTAAGCCGAGTGTGGGTCTCTTGTTTTTCAGTAGCGCCATCTAGGGCCAAGAGTACGTCTTAGTTACTTCATGCGCCACATTCGAGTTCACAATTTTTTTTACAAGGGAGGGGGGCACATTTATACACCTCATAGATAGAACGCAGAAGAGCAGCCTTTCCCAAATTGGAACTCGAACCTGGAAACCCAGATCACGGAGAAATATAGTATAGAGAACCTATAAGTAATTGTCAAAGTATTCGGACTCAAGATTTTAAAGAATCAACAGATTTCAGACCTTCCTAAGTTCGAAAAACACATCTTTAGAAAATACTTATCTATCTGTTTGCCATAAAAATAACTAAAAAAATGCTTTGAGCTAGACTTGAAATTTGGTTTAGGGTCTTTTCACCAAATTTTCGGATTTCTATCAAAAGATCAAAATTCGTTCAGAGGAAGTCTGTCTGCTTGGCTGTTTGAATACAATTTAACTCAATAACTGCAAAAAATAGATAAATTTCAGTACACAAGTTTAACATCCATTGTATAGATACCTGTCAAATTTTGAGCCAGATACAACTACGTGTTGACTGTCTGTTAGTTGTATTTACAGAAACATGTAAATGTGATAGTTCAAAAATATATTCATTTAAAGATATATTTGGTATGGGAGTTTGTACCAGTTACCATTACTTTTTTCTTCAAACAATTGAGAAAAACATCTTTAAAAACACAAATTCGATTTTGGGATACTATTAAAGAATGTCAGGAATTAATCATTAAATAATTCGCCAGTGATGACTCAGTAGATTAAAAAAAATGATGAATTGAAACTAAAATTTAGTATTTTTTAACTATTTCCCATCATTACCATGCTGAGTGCTCTCTGGCAGTTAAAGATTATTAAAGAAAATTTTAGGGAGTGCAGTCCAGGTGTTTTATATCGCGTCCGTATTTCATTATTTTGAGGGAACGGAAGCTATTTGAAGATGCCTGATTCAAAACGTTTTGTATTACCCGCAAGAAATTTTATAACCTTACCTGGAAATTTTATAATCTAAAATTTGATATAAATCTCGAAATTTGATATTAAGCTCCCATTCTAAATTTCATCAATCTAGCTTGAAAAAACTTTTTTGAGTTATCAAGTTTACGTACTTAGAAAAGACAGAAATGATTCGAAACTTTTTACTATTCAGATAAAGTAAATTTTTTAAAAACTTTTTTTAATATATCATTTCTAATATTTAATGAGATTTTGTTTATAGACGAAAATGGAATATTTATCATTAAGATTTATTTTCAATATTTACGAAAAGAGAAACTCACATAATATTTTTACAAAAATGGCAGGATTCAGGAAAATATTTGAAAAAAAATCGTTTGGGAATAGATATATTAATGTATAATTTTTCATATTTTATGATAAATATCTTTCGTACCTAATCTAAATGAATAGTAAAACTATCCAAATTCAAACAAAAATTTATCGTAAATTCAAATTAACAGAAATTCTTTATATCCCAAGAAACTTTTTAGATTGAATTTCTTTGAAATCTATTATTTAATAAATCAGCTGAGTACAAATTTATTGGCAAACGAAATGGGCAAGAGCATAAAATCTCTATAAAGAAATAAAATGCCACCAGACGATTTATCTTTAATAGGAAGTGTTTGACTTATTTATATATATATATATCTTCGCCTAACATAAAGTAAGATAATTTTCGCAAGTGCACCGGAAGTGCAAACTGACCGAAAGCCGGAAATCTATTATTACGTAAATTGATCATTTGAGATACTTAGAACTTGTATAATTTTTTTGGCCTATCAATTAATGATGATTTATCTTTTAATTGCGAACTTAAGCTGCATTGAATTGATTATAGAACGCAATATTAAATTGTATACAATGGAATTTTTTTAACCGTTGTGCATTTTATTTAAAACAGATAATACTTTCAAAAATTTAAAAAGATCAGCGAGCTTAGAAATTTTTTTTTTACAGAACTGATTTCAAATTTTTAGATTAAATTTTAATACTTATTTCGAACATTGTCCACCACATATTTGGAATCTTTTTCATATTATGATTTTATTAATAAATGTATTTGTATATGAAATTTCCCTAAACGCGTTTGCAAATGATGTTTCGGAAAATGTATTTGAAAACGATTACTAAAACATAATATTAGTATACAATTTTTGTTACGAAAAACTAAAAAATATTTGGTTCGCTTTATCATAATTATTTTACTTTATCAAGTATTTTACTCCTGATACATGCTAATCATTTGAATTCTGGCATTGATTACACTGTTGATATAGACATATTCCTATTAAGTAAGTCCTATTGACTTTTGAGCATTGAGAATCACGTGACTCTCTCTCCATAATTCAACTCTAAAACGATTTATTATTATTTTTATTGATTTGAATTTTAATAACTGAAAAGCATTTTAAGTGTATATTGTGCCAAACTGAAAGAAAACTAATTTCTTGTTATTTTCAAGAAAACTGGTTTCCTTATCTCGTTTATGAAAGAGTTGAAAACTGAAATTTAAAAGCGATTTCAAACAAAATGATAAAAAGAATGATCAAACTTTTTTACATGGTCTAAAAACTATTTTACAATAGGATTAGATAATTTTTAATTTGTTCATAATATTGTTACGGATTTTCCTCCCTATCCTTAAAAATCCGTCGGGTTCTTTTTACCTCATATAGTGGGTGTGTACGGTGTGAGAGAATGAAGATGACACACAGACAATGATCAGTCCTTTAGTAGACGACACAACGCAGATTTTTATTTGCAAGACGAAGGCAGAACATCTCAAAGACGACAAATATTGACAACACAACTATGTACAGACGATAACTATAAACAGCCGAGACGAACACACAGGACAGCACACTGTAGATAGTGGTCCGTAGTGACAACGTCCACAGCTCACAAAGCGGCCAGACAGGTTTCAGGCAGGAGAGGGAATCTTTAAGGGATTCTTTTCTACGTTTAGGTAGGTCTCTCCAGAACAAGCTAAAACGACTCCTCTGTCTTTTCTTGCCTTTGCTGCCGACTCATTACTTCGCACAACGGGATTACTCCTCAGTTCAGGAAAGCTCCGTTCCCGAAGACGACACAACCGGCCACGGCACACTACACAGGCTTCGTCAGAATATGCCACTCGGAGATCAGCAGTCCTCTGAGGACTCCTCAATTCAAGACCTCTCTCTCTAGGCCTTCTCGATTCATTCCACCGCGTTACTTGTATTCTTCGTTGAACACCAGACCGTTCAGCTTCGGCTTCTCTCTTGATTCACATTGCCGCTTCAGATGGCTGGCCCTTATGCATACCAGCGGGAGGCGGGGCTACCATCTTCTGGACCAACCAGGAGCATTCTGGATGTATATCTGCTCGGGATCGGGAGAATTCTCGATGTTTCGGGTACTTCCCATTTTGTCGCCAAAGTCGTCAAATTCATTGCCAAGTCGGCAAATGATTGCCAAGTTTGTCGCCAAGCCTTGGGATCTATGACGTCACACCCATTTACTATCCAATTCATATTACAGTAAATCTGTCTTCCTTATGATGACAGTATCAGAGCGGGAAAGCAAAACTACAAGTTCGTAACAATATTTTAAAGTTATTTTTAGAAAAATCTAAACATTTAGACCGGCAAGAATAATGCTCCCATGTTTAAATGATGCTTGATTTTATTCTCAAAAGCACTGTTTATGGTGACAATCTAAACAATTTGGTGTTACTGAAAATGCGATACACAGATAATATTCTTGCTGATATACGAAGAGCTACTCTTGAGAATGCTGTAGTAATGAGATTTTACTTCTTTTTAGAAAATGGTGGATGCCAAATTGTACATGCTTTGTAATACATTTAAGAAGCGATTACACACATTTTAACATTAAACATACTTTAAAAATATTGCATATTGCCCGATGAGGAGTTTTTGAACTTTTTTTCCCTGAAAAAATATTCCATTTGCTCTTTTAAACTATTACCAAATTTAATAACATTTCGTTCAGTAATTTTCCTTTTATGATCATTTCAAAGTGCAACTTTAATTATAGCCATCCTATATATTATTTGATAAAGCTCCTAAAACAATATACTCCGATTTCATGCTCGATGATTCGTGACAAAATAAACATCACAGAAAGAATTACGATGTCATTGGCAATGGATAACTTTAATCTCTTTCGAATCAAGCGCAATCTTTTAGAAGCATATCATTCCAACGATCTCTGACAGATTCTATTATGTTCCAGAATAATGAAAAACCTGATATACTATTTTAGGTCTCAGGAATATAAAGACAAGTAGACAAAAAGTCACCGAGCAGACAATTTATAGCCATATTTTGCTGTAAACTTACCTTGAACTAAATGATATGGTATTGTGATAAATCCTTAATCCTGATTTATTGCTTCAAAATGGGGTTGTCATGCTAGATTTTTTTAAAGGTAAAGTCGGAAAAAGAAACTTTTTTTTAACAATCGTCTGTCTGACTAAGTATTTTACTTATATCATCGGAAATTCTTCTTTTTTTTATTTATTTATTTTTCATGGGTCAGTATTATTCACGTTATTTTTTTAAAAAAAACAGTATCGAAGTACCTTTTATATATTATCCAAGTCACTTCATAATACATGAATGTAAACTTTGCTGACTTCTAATAAATTTTTATTCTAACAAATTTGATAGTATTAACGCATTGTATGCGGGACGTGTACTAGTACATTTTCTGACGACTGATATTTAAGCGCAGGTCACATACTTGTATATTTTCTGACGATTGATATTTAAGCACTGGTCACATACTAGTACGTTTTCTAACGATTGATATTCAAGAGCAGGTCACATACTTGTACGTTTTCTAACGATTGATATTCAAGCGCGGGTCACATACTAGTACTTTTTCTAACGATTGATATTTAAGCGTGGGTCACATACTAGTACGTTTTCTGACGATTGATATTTAAGCGCTTGTCACATACTAGTACGCTTTCTGACGATTGATATTAAAGCGCTTGTCACATACAAGTATGTTTTCTGCCGATTGATACTTAAGCGCGGGTCACGTACTAGTACGGGTTAGTGTTGCAACATGGTTTGTTTGTGGGTACAAAAATAACGGTATAAACAGGAAAACGAAGCCGAATGTTCTTGTCTATTGCATAGATTCTCGAAAAATTTAGACAAATAAAAAATAGTTTTTACATCAGTCGATGCGGGACCACAGAACGGAAAAGTTGATTAAACATCAATTTAGATTTAAAATAACCTTTTGTTTATCCTTGCGAAAATGAGTGAATTTTGCCGTGTACCTCTTCATAGAGGAAAATGCTTTGAACGTTATTACACTGTAAAACATTATTAGTTTTATGATTGCTCTTTTCATTTTTTTATAATGTAAACATGTTTATATATAACATTATTCGAAAAACTTAAAACTATTTACTACTATTTCTATTTCATTTTTCATATTTACGATACTATTTTAAATTTATCCTCTAAAAAATTTATATATTTGTTGTTATTTATTGTTACTGTTGTTATTTATATATTTGTTTATATATTTCAATATAAAATACGAAAAGTTGGTTAAAAAATTAAATAATTTTTCGATCCATTGACATTTAACTGAATACTATATTTACGCGCAAAACGCCCATACAATTCCGCTGAGAAATGTACCCGCACACAATGTGTTGATGGAAATTCGTTTAAAATTGATAAAGAAAATTTTAAAATTCTATCAGTATAATACTGCAATGTATTGAAAACAAAGCAGAGTTGTCTCCCCAAACCTTTCTCGCGTGTCTCTAATTGAATTGTATCAGAGAACACCATATATGGCATTTGCAACAATATTTATGAAATTTTAACTTTTGGCAAGAATTTGGTGATTTTACAAATCTATCGTATCTTTGGTGAATTATTTGGAGATTAATTTCAGGCATGCGTGAACAGTATGCAAAAAATAGAATTTGCGTTTTAGATATATTTTTCTCAATCGATTGAAACGAAAATTTAACACAAAACTGCATTTGCAATTCTTAAAATCGTATAAAAATTATAATAAATTTAAGTTATCAAGTTTTCGAGTTATCTCGTTTACATGTTTATGAAAGTACAGGCAGAAAGATAATCATCTCGTAATTTGACTTGGCTTAAAATTTTACATTTCTCTAAGTTGCAGATGTTAAATTTGTGAACCAAATTTTACCAGCAGAGCTTTCTTCGTTTTCCTTTTAATTTATATTTGAAGAATAGGGGAGACGGACTTTCTCTGAATAGATTTTGCTCAAAATACGAGAGAAATTTACAAATTTGGTATAAAAATCGTATACAAATTTTCATCTGCTGTATCAAATCGTTTTCCAAGTTATCTTCCTGATAGATAGGCCGAAATTTTCAAGAATTTTTTTTTCTCGAAATCAGAGATGTTTAAAACGCAGAAATTTGCAAAATTTTCTGAGTTCGAATTTACAATACTTACTCTACATCATATATACGAGAAAATAATAATAATTAAACTCTTAAAATTATTTAAAAATATTATAACAGTAGAAATTTCTGGATACATGGAATGCATATATCACATTTCTTATATTATCGGATACATGTGTGTTTAATTAAATAATCCTTTAATTACTGTCGGATATGTAGATTGCTTGTAATTATTAAGACCTTTCTTAATCAATTTAATTTCATTGAATGTATTTCAACAAGTGTTTTAATAAACCAAAGAACTTGTGGTGATATCTTAATAAGACAGATAACATCTACGGGAGATGCGCATGCTTTTGTCCTGTGGTTATGTTATCGGCCTTCTAATCCAAAGGTCCCACGTTCTATTCCGAGCCAACCCCAATTGCCACAATGGTGACCCGGACGTGATGAACCTTCACATTCAACCTTCAAGCAACTGATGTGTGGCGCCATCTATCCGCAACCAAAGTCGTCAGACTCACTTGACGCAACAATTCACGCACGCTCGCCATAACGCTTGGCGTAACTAAAAAAGATTCTCCGCTCGCCAAACAAAAATTGGGTGCGGCGCAGCAAAAACAACAGCAACCACTCACTCAACAAACCAATTCATCACCACTCAACAACAACGCATATCGTTCGTCTAACTCACTGGTGGGTGAGTCTGTGGTGATATCTTAATAAGACAGATAACATCTACGGGAGATGCGCATGCTTTTGTCCTGTGGTTATGTTATCGGCCTTCTAATCCAAAGGTCCCAGGTTCTATTCCAAGCCAACTAAAATTGCCACAAACTTAAAAGTTGTTTAGAGGAATCCAATGTGTCTTTAAAAAAAGCGAAATAACTCTTCCAAGTATTTTTTCCTCTTCTCTTAAATTAGCACCAACCGATTTCTTTTCTATTAATGCAATAATAATGTTAATAAAAAATCCCTCCCTGGGTATGCTGTGAAAATAACAACCAACCGTAATAACAATCAATCGTGCCTGTAATAACAATCAACGAACCCTACTTAAAAATATAGGCAACAAAACAGAATTGAAGCATAGCACATATGGAGATCAGTACTCAGAGCTGGCCATCAGGGAGTGTGATGGATGCTATGCACTCTGGCCTCCCACTGTGATTAAGAATTAAAACAGTGTTTGGAACAATAATGATGTTGCACATACTAAAAGTCTACAAGCTTGTAGTTGGATGAACATCGACTGACGCCTTTATTAGGCAAAAGATCGCAGTAATATCTATAAAAAGGTGAGAAAAGTTCATTTATGAACAAAGAAATCCCCGTCAGACATGTTAAGACAGAGCGGCGTGCCTGGCGCCCAGAAGTTGAGGTTGAGGCTGGGTTCAAATAGACTCATAAATCATCAGCTATCTACTTTTTTCTGTTTCTAATGTCATATTTTTTACAATCCTTTACATCGCCAGTTACTAAATATAATAAATGCTGAACCCTCTTTCAACAAATTAAAATTAAATAAAGGATTATCTTCAGTCAAGCATTCATGCTGAAAATTATATTATTACAAATATGTAAACCAGAAATAGTGTTTTACTGCATTTATTAAACTTTATTAAATAAATTTTTATACAATCCAGTTTATTTAAAAAATCACTGTTATTTTAGCTATGGAAAACTCTCATCGAGTTTTTTAAAAAAATTCTCATCAGGTTTCTTATTATTTGGCTGCCTTTGGCATACATACATGCTCCCATAATGCAGATAAAATTACCCATTTTAATTCTGAAAGGCACTAGATTTGTATTAGAAAGATGCAAAAAAAGTCAACAATGGGATTAAAAAATATTTTTCTTTTAAAGTTAAAAAGATAACTTACAAATACCATAACCTTCAGTAAAATACAATAACTTTTTTTTTTCAAAATGACTAACACATTACAACATCTTACTTCATAGCTAACATAAATCTGATGGATTTTACATTGTACTGATGTTTTTTTTAAAAAAACAGTTCATCGAAGAAGGAAACATATAATAAACTTTCCATTTGATTTGAGGCCCCCCTCTGATGTGGGGCCCCGGACAACTGCCCTGTATGCCTCTGCCTTAGTCAGGCTCTGTCTGCATGTACAACATCATACAGTTTACAGAAAAAATGCTAGCCAATAAAAATTGAAATAGTAAACTGCCAGAGTTTAGTAAAGGTGTGGCGGGATGTAGATTATTATTATCTGTGCAGGAAGCAACAGGATTTATGTTTTCGGGGATATTTCTTTGATAACCACATTCACACATTGAACAAACACAAAGACATTCACGTGCGCAGCTTATCAGTACAGTCTTACATCGCATTCTGATTGCATGCATTATGGGATGGCATACGGATAGCGTAAGAGGCATCGCCATCTAGTATCCAAAAGAGTAGATAAGAGTTATATAATTGCTACAAAGGATAAATATGATCAATATTCAACGTTCTCAGACATACTTCAAGATTCTCATCATTCGAGATTATTGATTAAAAAAAGATAAAGTTTCTATTAAATTTTAATTAATTAAAATTTTGTAAACCAATTTTTTAAATAGCACCTACCCTCAAAAATAACTATACAACGAATATGGCAGTTTTATCTTCAACAGTTTGCCATAAAATGAGTTTTTTAATTTTTTGCAAGAGCTTAGTTTATTATCATGTTAAATTATCAATTATCAAAACTTCTTTTTATTAGATAGAATAACTTTGTGGAACTTCCTGCTTAAAATAGAATCATATTATTTACGTTAAATTTTCTTATATTTGAAGGACTAATTCATGACTTTTTTCTTTTGACAAAATGCAAATGTGAATATGGCTTAATTTCAATTTAGATGTCTGCTTCATTAATTGTCTGCTCAGTTGATCCCTAATTTATCTAATTGTGGCAGAAATTATTATATATATTTCACAGCAGTCATGTGTAACTTCTAAATTAAGTTTCATTATCATTTTATTTTATTTTTTAAATATAATTCGGGTCATTCCACTTTAAAATATAATGTATCCATTTTGATGTTATTTAGTTTCTAAGAAGCTTTCCTTTAGGGAATTAGGTAAGAAACTAACAGCATAACTTACTATTGAGAACTTAAATGTGAATTTCGGTTTATGACTGCGGTGTTTTAAGAACAAAATTGCCGAGAAATATCAAACTGCTCTTTTTCATTTCCTACTATTAGTTCACATTCTCTCTATATATTTATTTAATATCTTGTTCTCATTTTCAATCGTTCATAAAATATTTTTTATTCATACACTCGAGTTCAAATACAATTTTTTTAACTTGCAGTGGAGTAACTCGATGTTAATACAGTTTTTTAAAAATATTAATTCATTAATTAAATGTAATCAATTTTTAAATAGAGTTTTAGCAGTAAATGAAAACTGAAATCAACAGGCAGTAGCTCAATCGGGAAAATGCAAGAATCTCAGTATTTTTTACGTGAAAGTAAAGAATGTTCAATTCTTGCAAAAATGAATAATTTTCTTGATAATTAATAATTTTTTGATAATTATTTAATAAAAAGGAACTAAAATATTTAAAAAATTCTTTATTGATCTAGGTAGGATTGGAATGCAAATTTTTTTATATTACTTGCTTATAAATATGTTTGATATCTCAATTCGATTTGAAAATTATTATAACAGGCTTTGAATTTTGTTATAAATCTTTTTATCTTTTGAATTTAGAGAAAGCATCTCGAGTACTCAGATGGGAAGTTACAGTATGAGCAACCAAGCATAATGATCAATCTTCGATAAACTCAGGAATAAATGTATCAGGCATTCTTAATGGGATCCATTTTGTATGATATACAATTTCTGAGTAATGTACTGTGTGTTGCTATAATTTAAAATCACAACATGGTTGAAAAGTGAAATATTTTTTTCAAAGTAATTGAACGGTTCATTAAGCGATAACTAAAAGTTATTAGATTTTTACAGAAAATATATATTTACTTAATTCAAAACAATAAATAACTGTATAACTATTTCCAACATGTATTTATATGCAACAGCAATAATATGCCTTCCTAGCCTAAATTTTGACTGATTTAATCAAAACTTTTGACATTCCACTCTTTATAACTATATTAATAAAAGTTTTTTTAAAATTTTATTTAAATAAAAAGTTTAAATAAGGATAAAAATCCGTTGTATAACAAATAAATAGGGAATGAATCCATCTTCTGAGAACCTCTACATGAAATCAAAGGTCATAATCCTTATTTATTATTTACCTCCTGGTTTAACGATCTAGCGAGCTCGTTGCTATTTCTCCTGGCGAGCTCTTAGCATTTCGTTTTCTAATCTTCTTTTTTCCTGGAAATATTATGGCAGAAAATGTGTGTTTAGTATTTCTCATTTAAATATACAAAAACTTTCAGATATGAATTAATTTTTAATTTGATCAAAAATAATATTATTATGAAACGATTATTCAATGAAACTTTTTCATTAGATAATGAAAATAAATACAAAACGCAACTTGTATAGGGGAAAAACATTTATTCAAGAACTATTTACAAAGAAATTCAAGAAGTGCGAATCAGATTCAAGGACGGAGTCGGTGCAAAAACTACACATAAATACATTATTGTGAAAAAAACTAAAAAGGATGATATACATTCAGCACAAGAAGATATTGAGGTACATTATGATATTGCCTGAAAGGATACATACAACATAAAATCACTAGATTCTGCTTACAGTACAATTTCCCTTTCCAAATTTAAGTCATTGTATTCCAAACAATGTGTGCAGGTTGTGTTTTTATACCCTCAGTGCTGCATCGCGAAAATTCAAGTGATTTTGAAAAAAAATTATTACACCGTCACCTAACTTTTACAACTTATGATTCAACAATCAAAAGATGTAAGGTTTATAATATTATCATCGCACCAGTCGATTCAATTAAAACAATAATAAAACAAACTGTATTACATCTGGTAAAATTTACGATGTACTTGAGCATACATAGAAAGTTTGTGTCCAAAGCTAAAAGTTTTATGGAATGTTTAGAGCTGGATTATAACTTTGAGGTGACTCACAGTGAAATGTATGTACAAGTTCGAAGAAAACATACAAATGATGCATTTAAAGCTGACATGAATTCATTGAAATCAATTATTTAAAAATATTAAATTGAAAATTGAGTTTTGTTTTATCTATTATAGTTTAGTTATTCGTACGAGCAAAGATATATCGTCTGCGACAAAATATTAAATAAAAAATAGCTATGCTATTTTATTAATTAATTGTGTTGATCGAAAATCGTCTGCATTGGCATTAAAAAACTCCATTATTTTTATGGTGTTGATAATAAAAGATATTTACACAAGTATTAAAAGCTATTCTCAGGAATCAAGTTTTAAAAACATTATTCTAATATAAAAGGTTACTAAATGTTTTAATTTTTATTGCTATCATTTAAAAAAAAAAACAAATCTATGCAAAATAAATGCATAAATTTCGTTAAAAAAATAATGTTTTCTTCAACAGATTACCAAAATGTTTCTAGTTGTTTATATTTATTTTCTCCTAGCAATTAATTTTTGGCACTGTATATGTCTGTCATAGGACTAAAAAAAGTTTAAATTGTTTAAGGAAATGTTTATCAGTCTATGAACTTCTTGTCAGACGTATCTTTCTAGAAGGAGAATGTGGTCTCTAGTTTCTATTCTGGGGTCTGTATTGACCCTGAGGTCGAGCATTGGGTCGAGAACGTGGTGGGGCATCAGCTTGAATTTGGTTTCCAACAACCTTGGAATCATCCTCATCTTCTGAAGCAGGGGTGGTTGGAGGAGGTTCACTGGAAAAATAAAAGAAATTATTATTATGAACAAATCACTGAAGATTATGGTATTCTATAATGACTTAATTTCAAACTAGATTCATTCTTCCAAAAAAATTTATTGTAATACAAATCATAGTGAGTATTACATTCTACACTGTTTCCATTTTAAACTAGGTAATAATTTGAGGAAAAAAAAAGAATAACTGTAAGACAAATCATTAAAGAAATTTGTAGTATATACTGATTTTGTTTTAAATGAGAAACAATTTTTGTAGATCGAATAATAATTTTAAAAATCTATGAAATGTATTATTTCCTTCATTGATTTTTGTTTTAAATTAACTAACGTTCGTGCAGAATCTACAATTTTTTTTCTTTGCTCTATGTTGAAATTGGGTTATGATATTTTTATTGTTGATGTGTTTTTTTTATAAATTCAATGGTTTTGCAACCTTAGGACAGACTCTACTATTCTCAATTTTAAAGAGATATCTGGTCACTTTAATTGATTGTTGAACATCATATTGTGACTGAATTGTTATTTTAATGCAACTAAACAGGAAAACAATGTTTTGGAGTCAATGGCAATGGATAGAAATTCTAATAAATTTTCAGATGTATTTAATTAACACCAGCACTGAATTGTTTCTGTTAAGACAATAGTTTGCAAAGACTGATTATCTAACTCCACTTTTTAGTTTTGCCCTCAGAAAGCAATATTTTAAAGGTGAGTTTAATTTTTTAAATTATACTTTTCGTTTTCCTAGTTTAATTATGCCTCTTTTTCTGATTCACACCTTATAAGAAAACCTTTCGTTGAACTATGTTTGGTTTTCATTAAATTCTAGATCAAATTCTTGATTGTTTGAAATAGAACAACAAACAAACGTTTATTGTTCAGTTAGAACATCATTTTTAAAACAACTTATTGTTCAGGTCACGCGATAGATCATTCTTATAGCCAGTTACTAAGAAAGAGTTCACCTTGGGGGCAATCATTATGAGAGAAAAAATAGCGCGAATAGAATAGTTCTGATGACCTACTCAGATAAAGAAAACAACAGCAGAGAAGTTACAATCTGATATTCCCTTTCCCTAAAGGGCAGGTGGTAAAAGGAAAAGTAGAAACATTTTTCTGAAAAGTCGTTTGGAACAGTGAATCATTTGAAATCTATCTTTTCAGAGCCTGTTACTTTGAAAAACGAAAAACTAACATCGTTTGAAAAGATAAAAAAATCGTTTATGTAACATTCTTTCTTAACAGCGAGAAAAGCAAAGATTAATGATTGCGACTAAAGACATCGCTCTCAAAATCTGACCTACTCGAATAAAGTTCTTTTTCTTCTTAGATATGTTTAATTTATGTAATTTAAGAGTAATTTTAATATCGTTATATAGAATAATTTCATATAGCAGCTTTTAATAGTATTAACTAATATATGATTTAAAATGATTTAGATAGTCGTTAACGAATTACTTATTATCTGTGAAAAAATTAAATCCTGTGGATAATGACATATAAAGAATCAAAGAAAAAAAAATGACATAGTTTTTATTTACTTTTGAACGGCTTATGTTTATTGTAAATATATCCATATATGTTAATACATAGTATATTTCTGCATGTAAAAGTGTATTGGTTTACTTTTTAAAAAGACAGCCTGTTATTTTAATCTTTTTGTATTAAATTATTTGTTATTTGAAGACTTGATACTTTTTAATAACTAAAAAAATAAATAATTGAAAAAGGAAAACTGAGTAAACTTAGAATTTCCTATATTGTAGCAGATAGTTGCGATTACTCAGAAAAAAGATGGCACTGATGTTCATGTAGGAACTCTTCAAGAAGCCGTTATAAAAGTTGAATTAGAACATGATAAATAAAAAAAGCGGCATAAAATTTCCCAATTTATGGTGATGTGCCATTTTTAAGCCATCCCTAGTTTTCCTTCACAATCACCCATGAGCCAAAAAGCACAAGTATTTATTACTTAATAATAAATTAAAATCATTATACTATTTTTTTGAACAATGAATCGACCTACCATAGTTAATTACCATGTTTTTAAAAGAGATACTGGCGTCTCCCAATGTTCCTATCATTAATTATATATCCTTGGAGAAACATTCGAACCGTGCTATGCTAAATTCTTGACTATTAATGACCAACTCGTGGAACGACATTTTCAGTGACCTACTTTTCAAAAAGATGTTTACAACTCTTCCCTTTCCTTGTGTTCCAAAAAAGTATGCGTTAATTAGAGCGACCATCAACACCTAAGGGAACTCGACCGGCTCTGAGCTGAAATTTCGAATTTGATTTTCCTTCTCCAAGCGGAATGTTTCGGATGGGTTAGAGAAATAGTAATAATTTGAGAACTAATCCTTCACAATCAAGGACAATTTCTAGGTTTTTTTCGGAATTCAATGACAGATTTTCTTCTAGAATATACTTTTTTTTATTATCAAGGTTGATTGATTTCCTCCGAATAATCCTTGTAAGAAATTTGATTTGTGGTCACTGCTTGTAAAATGATACTAGATTTCAGTATAGATAATACATAAGGAATAATTATGATTTAGAACTGATTTTGTTAAAATAAAAATTTAATCAATTATTTTTTTAATTTCTTAAAGCATCGATTAATTCAATAGAAAAATCTTCAAAAAATTTAAAAATACACGAAATTTTTTAAAAATATATTTCTTCTTAAATTATTAAATTAATTTTTATTGGATACTGTAATTTTGGGTGATAAAAAGAATTCAAAGGAGAGTGAAAAGACTTTCGAAGCACTGTTTTGGATATATTGCAATTAATATTTTGTTTGTTATCCATGAAAATGACAAAAACGGTTGTATCATATTTTGAGGTTAAAAAATCATTGGTGAAACCAGATATTAAATGCTGATTTGGATCGAATAGATCGTTGTCGGATGTAATAGATCGTTTTTTCCATTTAAAATTCTGTCAAAATATTTGGACTCATGAACTTACAATTAGTCTAGATAAGTAAGCCAAGAACAATAAAACTATTGCAAAATTTTAAATATTGCCTAACAATAATGACAAAGAAACCAAAACTACTTTGAATTTCATGACTAAAAATTAGCTATTTAGCTTCTTTTTTTTATGAAAATAATCTCTTTAAATTATTCCTTTAAAACAATCAACACATGAGTTAACTTACCATCCAGGAACATTTTGGGAGAGTTCACATCTCAAACCAGTGGGACTGAATGCCAGACCAGCTGGGCATCTTTGGAGTCGAGGGTATCCACCAACGCAAAGCCAGAATCTACCGCAAGACTTTTCAATGGGAATGTGACCGTTAGGTTCATCCTTGCAGATGGCTAAAAAGAAAGTAAGGAATGAACACATGAACATTAAAATGTCAATTTAAGTACATTGTTTTTTAAGAGATTACATGATTGTGAAGAATATTTAAGTAGCACATTCCAATAATGCGAGTCCAATATCAATACGAATTTTGGTCAAACACTTTCCAAAGCTAACCCTAATTGTTCCTTCTGCAATATGTAGTCTCCAAAATTGCAGTAAGAATGAGTCACAATTGTAGAATTAAAACAAGAACAATTCTTTAACTACAAAGCGTATAACTTTTGTAATTCGTTTTCTAAGAACTTTTAAAAAAAGCTTCCTGATTCAATGAAACAATTGCAAAAAGCAGAATTAAAACTTTTCAAAAGGAACAATTCGGTTTCAAAAAATAAATTGTTCTGTTTTTTTAAAAAAATACTAGCATTTAGTTTCTTGCTTATTCAAAATAATAATAATTTTTTGAATTAGATTTTTTTTTTTCTAACTTTCGTATATTTTGCACCAACAAACCAGTATATGCTCAATGTTGGTTTGAATTTTATAAACTTGCTATGATTAATAACTTTTTATAGTTTGTATGAATTATATTGATTTTACAGTTTTGCTTACAAAGGTTATAATTCGGAAATATTACGGGAATTAGAAAGCCTATTTAATAGATTATAGAAGACTAGACTTTGAAAGAAACCTTTATAAAAAGATTTCAAACAAGGAATTTTTAGTCAGCTATCACTAAACATATCATTGCTTGATGGTGTTTCTGCTATTGTCTGAAGTTTATGCGGTAAGGCCATTTCTTTGATATTTAATGAGTGCTGCCATTTTATTCGAGCTTTTTCTTTAGATAAACTGACTGCATATAAATACACTCTGTAAAAATATACACTTCATTAAAACGTTCACGACATGAAAAATTCTATTGTGACAGTGTAATATTTACATCGTGACGCATCAATTGGTAATGATATCACGATCGCCATTTTTATATTTCACTTCTCGTTGCACTCAATGAATTGCTTGTATACTTATGTTTGCAATGACATTGACTGGGACATTCTCTCTCATTACAGGAATATAGAAAGAAATACAATAGAATAGAATAAAAAGGCATACAATAGAACTGGATATATGGGCATTTAACTATAAAGATATCAGAAAGTGGAAGTGTTTTTCATTTCCTTTTATATGCCAACCAATGCATCAGAAACATTTAGAATGGACATTGAAGCTGATTCGTATGATATTAAGAATTGTAAAAATTTCTTATTGGACATTAGTAAGCAAGTTATTTAGAGAAGAAAATGCAAGAATAAGTGCACAAGAATAGAGTAGTGAAATTCTATTCTTGTGCACTTCAATAGTGAAGTAAACGGTTGCCATACGTTTGTAAGAAAAAATAATGGCACAATAATTATATAGAAAAATTTCACGTTGTTTAATAAGAGAAAAAAATAAATAAAAAAAACATTTGGAAAATACAAAGGAAGCAATGAAGATCAGTTAACATTCGCGAATTTTTCTATCAGTTATTGATTTCTTTTAAATTTTAACGCGTTATAATATGAGCATACTTACCTTTATAATTTCAAATAAGCAATTTGGAAGCACCGTCGAAGGAAAATGTCATGATTTAAAATTTAATTCCAATAATGAAAGGGTTCAAATACTTGTTCAACGAAATTACAAGTGACTCACGTGTCTGACATTCAATGCGAAAATTTCTTCTCCTTACGTTGTGTGACTGATTGATCATCCAAGGCTCGCGCCTTGTTCGTTAGAAGAGCTCGTCTGGATGGGTGTAGAGAATAGCGAAGTTCTCTGACAACTGTCAAAAACTTTTCAAAGATATATTTGTTTAATAGCCATGAGTTAAATAGAACCTTCTTTTTTATATCAACATTTCAATCTTTTATTTACCGAATTATATTGTCATCGATTTTTCAACATTTTTGCTTCACTAGTTTAGTTTCTTTTACAGAATAATCCCATGTAACCCAATAAAAATGTAATTAACAGAAACATCTTAATTAATTTAATTAGTAATTAAATATATTTAATTCCTACTTTTAGCTTTTATTCAAGTTATTTGAGTTACACAATCCGTGTTCTTTAGAATACAATCAGTTAAAATACTCATATAGTAAAGATATATGCTAAATTTAAATGGTACATTTAAGTGCCGTCAATAAATAAAGGGTTAAGAACATGTGCTGTTATTATATTTTTGAAAAGAAAATTGACTTTAAGAATGATATTATGTTAAGAAACATTTCGAGTATTCAAGATGATTACGGTTTCCAAAACAGATCTTAGAAATGAGATGTTTAAAAAAAAATCGATCATCCATGGTGATTACGGTTCCCAAAGGGGATCTTAGAAATTAGATGTTAAAAGAATTTTCGATTATATAAGGTGATTAAGGATACCAAAAGGGATTTTAGAAAGGAGATGTTAAAAGAATTTT
>JAPMOQ010065491.1:241229-291883 GCA_026543055.1 Argiope trifasciata | reverse complement strand
ATCCCAAAAGGGATCTTAGAAAGGAGATGTTAAAGAAATTTCCGATTACCCACGGTGATTAGGGATCTTAAATATGCGATGTGAAAAAAAAAATTCTGTTAAAGTGTCTAGGGTCTTTAAAAGTTCCCATAACCAAAATGTTTCTGCTTCCATTCTTTTTTCTAAAACGAATTGAGTTTTCAAAATACTTACGATGTTTCTGGCAATCGGGAACATTGTCGGGCCAGTCGCAGGAGTGGAGAACGTCGTTGTACAGAAGGGAGAAGGGACACTGCTGGATGGTGGCAGTTCCGTTCCAGCATTGCCAGTATCGTGTGCAACTGGTCTGGTGAGCGAACACTCCGTATAACCAGGGGCAGTTTTCAGTTCCAATGGGAGCCTCTATAAATGAGAAAATATACATTAAATATGATTTTATCACTGTATTAGTATAGCAGATTAAAGATATGCAATAATTACAAATAGTTGGGGCTTTCAATTTTAAAATGCACGCAAAACATACTGTCTTTAAATGATTCGAATCTCTTATTGAAATCATGGACAGTGTCTTGGCTTAGGATAATGCGTCTTCGCCGTGATCTGGGCGTCCCGGTTTCGAGTCCTGATTTGGATATGCTTGTTCGTCTCTTGTGTTCTATCTGTGAGATGTGTGAATGAGACCTCCGGAAATAAGGGTTGTGCAAGCGAGTGTAAGTGGGTGTCATCTTCATCTGAGCTAGAAGTAGACTTATGCCTTCGGGTGTTCAGGAGACTTTACCCTCTCAAAAGCCACGGCATCCCCTTACCGTGTTAACATGGACACGACATCATCATCATCATTCGAATCACGGTACTTTGATAGCTTTAGTATTGATTTATCGTAATGTATTTTATCTTAAAAATTTACTTTTAATCATATAACGACACTAATATGTGTGCAAAAATGTGAATTTAATACAGTCGAAACGATTGTGTGTGTAAAAACAATTGCTACAAGAATAAAGAACATATTATAAGTGTTCTTATATATATAATATATATAAATAATATATCAAAAATCAAGAAATGATTTTTGAATAAAACTGCATTTACTATTTTTATATTAAAATCATTTGTTGAATTTCAGCTATGTACTGCTTTGTATTGATTTGATATCAGGTTCATGGATGGACAGCCTTTTTGTAGATACAGTTCATCCAAAATGTGAAAAAAAAATCTACAATTTTGGTATAAAAACGCGTGTTACATTTTTTTAATTTGGTTTATTGGTTATTTATGTCAATATATTTACAGATAAATGGTACTAAAACTTATTTTCCGAATCTGTGAAGTCTGCAACAGGCTTTCTCGGAAAAGTATGATGAATTTTTTTATAATTAAGCAACTACTATGCTTATTTTACCTTCCATTGGTTAAATAATTATTTTATTATTTTACCTTTCAATGTATATTTCAAATACAAGAAAGGAAAAATACTGTACATAAGTCTGTAACACACTGGCGATGTGATAAGTCACATGACATTACAATTTCAAATAACAAGAAAGTAAAAAGCAGCTTCAAGGAAGCAATAGATGATTTACTTACGTCCCATAATAGATCCATCATTTCCTGGGCATCCTACTCTGTGTGGGTAATCACAATTCTGGATGAGACCCCTAGATTTGCCAGCGAAAGCCAGACCATTAGGACATGCTACTTCTTTAGCGTTACCATTCTCACATTCATAATAGTAATCGCAATACTGATCATGTGGATAAAGTCCATTGTCTTTCTTGCATATATTACCTCTCTGTGCATTTACTATAAAAGAAAAGTTGTAATTAGATTTATAAAAATATGGAAGAACATTTCAAATAAAATAATATCATTATATCATCTTTTGCAAAATTATTTTTCAAACATATTTTTTTTTTACCATTAACAATTAAGACCAAACGATTTTTTTTTCAAGCAAACGATTCCGGTTTTTATAAAACATAAAAATGAAAAGTGGGAAAAATTACAAATTAATATTCAAAATCGAGCTCCAACAAGCATAAACTAAAATTTCAAGACCGAAAATTCATTAATATTGATAAATGATAATTTTGAAATCCTGAAATTTCGAATAATTCAAGTTTTTTTTTTATTTAAATTGCATCATAAATAAATAAGATCTTTTCACTTAAAGGTTACGAAAGTTTATATAAACAGAAAATATAACGATTCTTCTTTTTTATAAAATTATTTCAACTATGGTAAAATAATCTTTTGGATCTTGGCTCATAAAATAATTTTAAAAGAATAATGTCTTAGTTAAAAGTTTTCAGATAATTTATACAGTAAAACAATTGTACATTTTAGAACAGATATTTATTTATGCATTTAAGCTGTTTAGACATTTTAATTAATTTTAATTTTTTTAATTTAAACTTTTGAAATGTGTTCTTTTTTATATATAAAAGCTTTTATAAATAATTTCAACACATTTCAGTTTTTAAAACAGAATAAAGATTTTTAAGGAATTATGAAAGTCGTGAAAGTAACGCAAAGGGACCTACTTTTAAATTTTGCTTTAAAAATTGATTTCAAAAGCAAAAATTTAGTTAGAGTATAATTACAATTAAAGTGCTTACATTTTAGAAAAAAAACCGAAATTATTTTAGATATATGTTTTATTTATATATTTTGTTTCAATGAATTTCTAAATCTAGATACTTAACTGTTTTAATAACTAACTTTAGAGAAAATATATAAACAAATAATGAAACAGCAGCATTGATTAGAAAATAAATAAATACTTTTTTTAATTGTTTAAACCCTTATAATACATTTTTTATCAATTTTAATATGTTATAATTAGTTGTAATTGACAACAATCGTGATTTTAAATATTAAGCTATTATGTGGATTTAACTTCCTTTTTATTATATATATGTTTCATATATATTAATGATGTTAAGAACTTTCTTTGCTCAACATATTAAAAACTATTTATAAGTGGTAAAATGATATTTTTAAAAAATTTTCTTGATATAGTATCTCAAGGAAGCGAACGTAAATACGAATATCATTAAAATCCTATATGAGTGACCTTTTACATATTGCTAGGCTTATATTTTCCATCTAGAAGATTTTTAATGCATCCAAGATAAGTCATATTAATAATAATAGTAAAACATAAAAAAGTCTTTCCTTTGGAAGTTTAACTGGAGACAAATAGAGCTCCAGTGAAATGTAACAAATGCACCTTTTATTTTTCAGCTTAATTTTTGAATCTCCATATATTTCCACGAATAAAATATCTTGATATCATTAAAAAAATAAGACCGTGATTAAGTATTAAACAACTCGTTCAATTTAATTTGCTATGCGTTTTTGATTTCACACGAATAGATGCCTTTAAAAGAGTGAGACAATGGTCAAACTCTTTTACGGTAAAAAAAAAAAGAGAAAAGAAAATACCGAATATTGTTTTAATGTTTAGAATTGAAAATGAAAGTAATTTCTGACAACCCAGAAAAAAAACGAAATACTATCTGTAATCCTAGCAGCTCTTATAAAAATTTATGCCTTCTTTCATTATCATTTTAAGATATTACTAAAGCTTTGATAAAACGCAAATACATTCCTGACATTGCAGTAAACTCGAATTCTGCTTGTTATGTAGTACTTTCACATTTGGTTTTATCAATTGTTAAATTTGTTTCACTTTGAAACTAAATATGGATGACTCTTATTTTATCAAGGAAGTAATCAAACATACTTAAACAAAAACTTCTGTTTTACTTTTGTCCCAGACAAGAAAAAAAGTAAGGCTGCAAGTTATTGGAAACTATCTTAATAATTTATATTTATTCAGATGCAATTGTAAAAATAAAATACAAATATTCCGACAGAACGATTTATTGATATACCGAAACGTTTTATTGTTTCTACATTTACAATATAAATCACAAGCAAAAATCTTAAATCAACAATTAATTCGTTTAAAATATAAAAGCTAAAATTGCAAGTTGTTTTTTCTTAAAGCAGATGATTTTATTATCACGACTATCTGAAAAATCGTCTGAATTGTAAATGTGTTACGTGTGTGCGAGTGGCATTTGATTTAGCAATGATTAATAATACAAAGTTTATAAAATTGCTATATTAGAATTGTTTTACTAAATTTATATTTATAATTATTAAATATTTACTTGAATTCTTTTCAATAAATTAACTGGCATTATTCTTATTTACAAACTAAATAATATTTTACGACAATATGATTTAAACTTAAGAATTGCAAACTGTAAATTATATTAATCTGGATTTTTAAAATTCCTTCTTGCAAATGTAGGAATTTTTACGTTCAATTTGTTTACATTATGTTCATTAAAAAAAGTTCCATTTGATGCAAATTTAGTTCAGAAGAAATAATTTACTTTCAAAAAGTTTCTTTTTTTTAAGCTCGGAAATGTTTAGTAAAAAAATTGCTAAGCATGAAATATTTAGTAATTTTTTAAAAAATAAATCAAATATTTAGAGCATTGCATTATTTTATATTTAATTTTTATATTGATAGCAATTGCCTCAAATTTATTGTTCTAAAAAAGAATAAGAAAATTTCCTTTCAGAAATAAAACTTTTCGTTTTAAGTTCGCTCTTAAAATCATGCAAAGAAACACATTTCATGTAAACTACATTCTAAAGTAACTTTCTTTAACTTATTGTAATGAAACTGCTTTCATTTTATTTGAAATTCTGACAGGTTTAGGCCATTGACTCACAATCGTCTTTCACCACAAAAGAACCTGTTTTATGTTTGAAATAAAGTTTTACATCTCATTTCAGAAACTTTTATTACTTTAAAATATATTTAACCTTTCGAACTTTTTAATGGTCTTGATAGGTTAAATTGCTTGGGAAAGATAAGAATTTGTTTATTTAAAAAGAATAATGACTGGTCAATGCTCTGATAGTTCCGCTTAATAGCTTTTTCGTGCATTTCGTGCTGATGATTACGACTGCATTAAATAAAGACTTGAATGTTATGTACAAAACGAATTGTAGACGATTTTGTTCGAGTAAATTCATTCTAAATAGAAAGTTTTTTTTATCAGTTGGACATTTATATAATCATAACTATTCTGCGTATAAAACCCATTCTCTATATTAGAAATAAATTTTTATTTTCTGTTCTGTATTGTATGTTGTTTCTTGTATAAAATATTCAGTCGATAATATGCTTGGTATTATTTTTGAGAATTCGAAATAGTAAGATAAATGTTATAAAAGATATTGTTGATTGCTATTTAAACTAAGATATTCTGTCCTGGCTTGTTTTAATATTCCTTAAATCTTTTGCCACAAGTATATTATAGGTAGCAGATTGACAGACTCAAAATATATGGAGATTTACTTGATACATTAATAGCGACAAATTAAATAGTTAATTATTTATTTTAATTCTTACTGGCAATACAATTTCTTGAGAGAAGAATTTTTTTTTCAGTTTAAGTTAGATTAAGGTCCAGAAGACTGCTTAGGGAATTGAGTGTTACTTCTGGTGCTAAATAAAATTATCTTTTTTTTTTTCTTTTTACTTCAATCAGTTATTCTCTAAATAGCACTTGTTAACTTTGTGTTTCCTTCTGAAACTAATCACTGAAACAATCCTCTAGTGATTTTGTCGCTGCACTTTTTTGGAATTTGAGAGTCCTTGCACCTTAAAAAAATATTATTCTCCTGACAGAAAAGATTATCTTAAGTAAGATTATTAAAATACAGTGACTGTGGAAGTGTCGGAATCTAATGCTTTGAAATTTAACATAACATTAGAAAAGATCTGTAGGGTTTTGGTTGCTTGATTTTGTTTAGAATTTAGCTGTTAAGTTTGTTTTATTATGAGGGAATATTCACGGCTGGGAGCTTCCCATTGAGGCAGATTTGGGATTGTAGTAATGGCAAGTTTTTGGCGTGCATTGTGAATATTTGAAGTGATAAAATTTTCATTAATGTTTTACAGTTTCATTGAATGATAATCAGTTGGATTCAGCCAATCATGTTGATCCTGAATATATGTAATATTTCAAGTTATAATTAATTCCATCATTTAAAAGAGTGACAAAAAAATTACAAGTGGAAAGTTGAAGAAAAAAAAGGACAATCTGGTTAATAAACGTGGCTTATTTATATATCAAACCTATGGGGGAAAATTCCAATTTTTGTCAAGCTAATTTCTTCCCTTTTTTATGTCCAATGCTGAATTGTTCACGTTCAATTTTGCTTTCGTTAAATTCTGAAATAATCCCGTGACACTCAATAAATTCAGGATCAAAATTGCATTGAGTATGATAATTACAGGCAAATAAATTAGTAATAAAATTCCCATAGATAATTTTCCTACACTTTCTGTATTATACACATATTAAGTATCTCACTTAGGAGGGGAGAACCTCAAAAACGAGGATGAGAAGCTTTCGGTGTGGTAGTTGCCTCCCACCACCCAAGTGAAATAGTGGGGATGGGCTAGCATCTATAGATAATGGGATGTACTTCCCACTGGAAAGGCTGTACCGTAGCCAGTGATGCCTCTTAAGATTCAACTATAATACCCACCAGTGTTGCTGTCATCGCAGTCTAGTCATTCTGATTTTTCAGTGTGCCTTCAAGTGAGTCATATTAGTCGGTTATGATTACCGATATTATCTGTACGAATTATTACATTAGATATCCCACACTTTGGGTGGCATCCCTTCTTTTCAGCTTTACCTTTTCAGCTTCTTTTCAGCTTTACCCTCGGATACCTTTTTCGTTGTTGTTATTGCATCCTTAAAATAATTCATCATAGAAAAAAAAATCTGATTTTTTTCTATGGATACATTTTTTTTTTCGTTCTTTTAAAATCTACTTTTCTTAAGCACAAGGAAATGCCCGTCATAATTAAGTTAATCATTTCTCAAATTCGATGATCGATTAAAATTCTATTTCACTTCATCTGAGCAATGATAAAGAGGTTTAGACTCCCTTGATTAATTGAAACTCTACGATCTTTGTATCCATTGCATATAATTGAAAGTATTAAAAAATTATTAAGGTTCTTGAACGACCCCTCTAATTGCAGATACAACCTCTCATTTACGCAATATTCGACAATCTGAAACTTGCAACAAGTTTAGAAGTTAGGTTCCTATCAATTAAAATTCTAGACGAAACACCATCCAGGTGTTCTGATAAGAGACAGGGAAATGCCGTTGGGGACAGCCAGAACCAGAAATAAAAAAATTGAGAGTGTAATGAAATTGAAAATAACACACCGAACAGGTTAGAAAATGAAGTTATACGGCATTTCATTTCCCTCCTTTTCCCCCAGCGACGCGACCAAAGTGGGTCACCGAACGAATCAGAATGTCCTCGGGTACATTCGATTGCGCGACAGAGAAAGTTCCAGACTTCCAAAATCGAAAGACAAGAGCAGGTGGTGACTAGGGCGGTTTCAACAGAAGGTGAAACTTCTGCAGAGTTCACTTTCTTATTTCTACATCCGGCAATTAAAAAGTAATTGATTCCTTACCCCCACCGGTTGTATATTTTTTAAATTCTTTAAAGGACAAAAAGAACATGCGGTCGCTCACACCACGTGACTGCTGCACGTGTCCGATTTCGAAAGAACAATGATATTTGGAAGTCAGTATTGATAAATTCTTTTTTTTTTTATTTTTTTTTTTTTTTTCCAATTTAGTTTGAGTTTCAAATCGCACTAAAGGCTTACATTTAAGTTTAAAGAATTGAACTCAGGGTTTCAAATGGGAATTAAAACATTTGTTTAAGATTTCATTCCGAATTTTAAAAAAATGGAGGTTGGGTTTTATTTAAATCAAACCTTATTATAATAAAAAGAATAATCAAGATCCAATTTAATTTATTAAGATAAGAAATAACTCGTTACGTTTTTTCATCAAAATGTTCATTACAGATTTCGATCACTTCGTTTCTATTTTTGTTGCCAATATTCTTGTGGAGCCATGAATTTCTTTTCAAAGCAATTTAATTAAAATTTGTCTTTGGTGGGAAATTCAATTAAATTTATGTTTGGATAACTTTATTCAATAGGTAGATTTTTTTCCCTAAAACTAGCTTCGGAAGAAATAAGGAAGATGAAATAATTTTCTTCCCCTGAACTTTAAAATATTTAATATCATTTCGTTTCATTTACCAAACAATTTTTGATATAATTCCTAGCTATTAAAGACAAAACGATATATTCAGTTTCGAATCTGGATGATCTATTTATTTCTGCCTTTTATCCAATCGTCTGGTCTTTTTTTATTGCTAGTATAAAAAATGTTATTAAAAAATATTCATTTCCTTAAAAATATCGTTTGATTTTTGTTCCCTTTTGGAAAGTAGCTATTTTTATTTATTATTTTAAGCTATATTTTTGGAATGAAATAAGAATATAAATTAGCATAATCGCTGTTTTTTAAAAATATAATGTGGTTAAAAAAATTAACAAATTTAATTATCGTAAGTAGTTTATTTCTTTAATTTTTATTTTTTAAATAACAGCCGCCATATGAAAAGTGTTAACATGTTATACAACATTTTATAAATATGTATGCGTTATTAAAGTTTTGCGTATAAATAAAACTTTTCCGACGTCTCGAAAACGGTTTAACTTTATCTCAAGGTTGTACAGCCGGCGGTTTTACACAGCAAAAATAAAAATCCATTCCAACTTGTTCATTCAAGCATGCATATGTAATTTCAGTTTCATTCTTTTCTTTTTCGATCGTAGACTAAACTGTATTTCATCGACTAGCATTACCTCTTTAGCTCGCGTTAACATTTTAGTAGTAACTTTCAAAATGAGTTTGGAAAAAAATTTCTCATAAATAATACCGGTTTTTTTAAAAAAACAATCTTCTTTTAAGGAAAATAATTTTTTTTTCTGCATTTATTTATTTTGGATTGTTTTTAAATTCACGAACTTTTTTCATTGAATTTAATAATTTTTTTAAGTAATTATCCACATTGTCTTTAAATAATTATTTTTCAGCAAAAATTCAGCAGAATAATATATATCGTAATTTTTGAGTCAAAAGAAAGTATATTGATATGATTATTATTGATTTTTATATTAAAATATTTGTTTTATAAAAAATAATTAGCTCGATAATAAGAAAGATTTTATTATTTCTTTGAACTTCATCATATACATCGTTTTGTTAGAATGCAGCTTTTGGATTATACATTTTCCTGAGTTTTCAAAAGAATTTTTTGGGGATTTCTTTAATAAACATCATATTTTCAAGTTCTTCATTTAAAACTGATTAAAAAATTGTAAACAAAGTTTGCAAAAAGTACTTAAAATGTTTTTTGACAAAGGAGTTTTTTTTAAATAAAATTAATGCACTTTCGACTCTTTAAATGCTGAAAAATTTCAACGACAGAAAATATTTGAACAGTATGTCCCATTGATAAGTTTTCGCCTCAAATATTAACAATTATCAATCACAAAATGGGTAATTTCACAAATAATCTATATTCTGAAAAAAAAATGTATAAACGAATAACAAAATATTGTTTCAAATATTTCCTTCTGATAAATAATTATTTTGCTTTTAATTGAACATATCATGAATCAAAGAAAGTCTTTAAAATGTAATGAAGTGAAGTAAAGATTTGAAGACACGCGGAAGGACAAAGTTTTCGATATGCAATTGAAAAAGGCTACCTTAAGAAAATTCAAAAGGATAAAATTTGGTGGGTTTTTTTTTCTCTTTGATTGAATTCGATGAAACAAAATATTAAAATAAAATCTCAAAACCAGGCAATATTTTTAAAGCGTTGAATAAAAATAAGCAATATGACACTGCAAAGAATTAAATAAAAGGTTCAAAACTAGGAACTTCGAATTTTAAAGGGGAAAAAATCAGTAAATCAAAGTTTTTACAGGCAATGAAATTCAACAAATATGTAATCTTTGAAAATCAGAATTGTTTTAATATTTAGTAAGTTTACTGAAAATTGAAATCGTTTGGCTTAGTATAAAGATATTATTTATTCTGAAAATTCTTGAATTACGATTTAAAGCCTCAGAATTTATTCAATAAACTTTATGTGAAAATGGGAATCGTTTGCTTTAAAATAAATACGCCTTTTATTTAAAAAAATATTTTTTATATAATTTAGCTATCATTATCCATTAAAAATGTTTGCTTCCAATAATTTTTTTCCAATATCAAGTAAAAAAGAATATCTTACCAGCACAAACGTAGAGCGCTAAGGCTGCAAACGCTAAATACACTCTCATGGTAAAAACTGTTCTAACTGCTGGATGACTGAAATTTTCGAGAATAACTCTCGAAGAACACTGATCGGTAGGTCCGTGGGCTATCGTCTGACAGTTGGTTCTGATTCAGGACCGGTCAACGAATATCTTTTTGTAGTCAGAATGGTGACGAGTAGAGTTAGTAGGGCGAGACGTGTTCCCATTGGCTACCTGCTCTTCTTAAAAAGATGCACGTAACATAAACAAATAAAAAAAAATGAATCCCATTCGAACGACATCTAAACTCGTTCATTGGCAGAAAAACAAAATGGAACAAAATAAAAAAAATAAAAACGAATAATCAAGCGTTGCCATTTTAGCCGTGTTTAATTTTCAACCGGTTTTTGACATTGAAATTTCGTGATGCGATTGAGTGGAAGATCTTAATACCAAAGGATTTTCGATTACCGAATACTTTTCGGGGGTGGTTATCTTTACACGTGCGCCGTTGAGGGATGGATTCATTTGGAGGGGGTAACAACTTGACCCACATTTTGTGTTCGATGAACCCTGTTATCACGGTATCGTCTGCTTTTTAAGAAGTGGGTTAGTGTCACGCACCATTTTTACTAGGAGATGCTTTTCATTTTGGTTTTAGAGCAAAGTAAAAAACAAAGAAAAATGAAAGGGCGAATCTTGCCTGCTTTTATTTTCATTTAATGTCCAAGTCATACATAATCTTATTGCGTATCCGTAGATTCGTAGCAAAACTTCCTGCAATAATATTTGTAAGAAAGCTCTCATTAGTTTGGAATTAATCAGTTTCCATATTTTCATTGATGTTATTAATTATTAAAGTTGACAGTAAAAGTAAAAAAAATAAAAATAAAAAAACTTATTTGTTCAGTAAGCATCACTTTTACTCCCAATGGCAACTTTTGAAATTAATTCGGATTTCTTCTTCCCATTTCGTCAACAGTCCCGGTACAAAATTTAGTGGCTTTTCAGATAATAGTTCCAGCTACAGAAGTCTCTAAATACCGTCAGTTAAAAAGAGACATACTGTATTATACTCAAAATTGCATGTATATTACATCCGAAATGATTAACTAGAGTGAAAAATTTTATATCTCTGATTTTTCTTCTGTTATAGAGCTCAGATAACCAAAAACATTTGTAATTCTACCAGCCACTAAGGAATATGGGCTTAAGCTATCCGACTACGTTAAAAACACTGGCTATTGACCACATTGGCGAATTTTTTTATTGATATTTCTTGTAGTTCAGAATTTTCGCTTTCCATATCAGTTTATGCTTTCTAGGAAAAGAAAGACCTCATTATCATCTTGGGTAATTTTAAGCCAATCGTGTTTTTTAGTTAAAATTTGTCATCAATTTTCTCAAAACTTTAAATTGCATAAAGATTCTCCACCGTTAGCATGACATCTCAAAAATAATAGAGGTATTTATATAAAAGTTTCAGTGCGCGTTTTAAAATATATGGGCAATGAAATAAACCAAAGTTTTATTGTTGGTGAAATACTTTTTCATTATAGGTGTTTTTAGAAAAATTAAGTCGTGAATTTATGGAAAAAATGCATATATATATATATGTATTTTTTAACCATAACTTCTTTGCATCTATAAATCTTTCTTGGATTTTGCTTCATTTCCTTCATCATTATATTCTATAACTTGTGCACAAAGAAAAATAGGTTTGCTGCATTTCAATTTTGGGTAGAGTGTTAACCGTTTTGGTTAAATTTCATTAAAATTTACTACAATTTTACTAATTTTCCTATTTCTCAACATGCATTATATTTTCAAATAATATTTTTGTATTCATAGTATTTTGTATTATAATTGACGATTCATCTGAAAACCATTGTTTTAAATAATTTTCAAAGAATCCAATTTTTCAAAAAATATCCATCGAACATAGTCGGATACCTTAATCTGACCGATCAGGCAGATGCGACAGCATTGGCAGGAACTAAGATCGAGTTATATGGACTGTCAACCGCCTTCAATAGAAGGTAGCTGACCCCCCACATTTTCTGTACACATCCGGGTGATGAGAACCAAGCACAAAGTTGGAATCTTCTCATTCTCATGTCTCAGATGCACCTCGTTGAAATAGTCTGTTCGGATAACTAGATAGTTAGATTTCTTTTGAGATTTGACGGAAATCAAAAAATTAGATTCAAAAATTTCATTCGCCTTGCTCAAAGTGTTTTTTTAGTTGTCATTTTCACAAACATATAAATTTAATTCTTGCTTTTTGAGTTGGGGTGATTTGATGCGTAGTTTATTCAAAACCCTGGATTCGAAAATTTCTCTCCAAAACATTAATTCATTATTTTTAATAGAGAGACTATTAAATTATTATGAGGTTGCTTATAGAGATTTCTGTTAAATAATTATTTGACACATTAAGAAATTATTTATAAATTTTGCTAACTATTTTAGGAGTCAATGCGGATACAAAACTACGCTAATTTTGAAATGCTTAATTTATTTAAAATGTAATAATATTTGAAGAATTGTTGAAATTATCAATTTGATTCTTTTAAAATCTGAATATTTGATTCTCATTTTATTTTCATACTTCTCCAAAACCGAGCTTTAATAAATAAGAATAAATATGATACAAACTTTTGACCATTGTAATACTTTCTCTTTACATACTTTCCATAGGAGAAATTAGAAAAAAAAATGGATGAATGACTTTAATTATATTAATCTTAAAATGTTCGCTTCGAAATGATAATTGTAATGAATAGCTACGCTTTTCAGAAAATGACGAAACCAGCTTGTTTCAAATTGAACATATTTAAAACAGAATTAAGTTGAAATGCAAATTTCCATAATCGAGAAGAAAATTTCCATCTACATATTTAGAATGTAGAACTTTTTGGGATGGTTGACTTGTTAACCTTGAACATTGCTTTTTCATTTCAAGGCGATAATCCTTGAAATTTGCAATTTTAATAACGAAGCAAAGGAAGCTCAGAATAGCTGCATTTGAACTTCAACTTACACCCATAGTGCATATAAGCATATGACAGAAAATGATTATCATTTTGACAACTTATTTTATGCTTTTAGAAAATAGCCTTTTAGGAAAAAAATTAATATTAAATAGGAACTATGGCGACTTTTTTATTTTTTGACAATAATTAAAAAAAAAAGAAAAGAAAAGAATAATTTTGATTTTTAAGACGAAGTCTAAATCTATAACAAAATAAATACGGATTACCATTAGAACATTTCAAAATTTTAGGAAAGAAATTTTTTATATAAAACAAACGTTTTCAAAAAAAAATGCAATACGAAAAAAATAAACCTTTTTCATAAAAAAATTAAAAATAAAATAAATACAACGTTTTAATAAAAAATTTAAATTTAAATAAATTAATCATTTTCATGAAAAATTTAATATTAAACAAATAAAACATTTTCATAAAAAATTTAACATGAAACAAATAAAACATTTTCATAAAAAATTTAATATGAAACTAATAAAACATTTTCATAAAAAATTTAATATGAGACAAAATGACAGAAGCATGCTTTTTCCGTCGTGTTCTTTTTACCTGACAAGAATTGTATTCCAGCAAACTACTTGACATTAAGCTAAGTTTGTAAAATTAAATATAATCTTAGTTTCTAAAAATAGAAAGCAATTGTTTCACCAAATGTATAAAAAATGGTTGAAGTTTATATTTTAATCACTCTCCTGTTTTCTTTGGTAAGAGTAACAAAAATATACTTTTATATTAAAATGGTTATTTATCTATAAATTAATTTGCAAACGATTCTCAAACAAAGTAAACATTTCTCAAAAAATTTAATATAAAACAAAAAACTTCTTTTCAAAAAATATTTAATATGAAACAAAACGATGGAAGTATTTGTTATCGTAAAATGACTCTTATTAATCTTGAAATTAACTGGCAAACGATTTTTATAAACTGTTTTATTTATATCAACTTATAATTGTATTGTTAAATAATGTCAGATATAATTAAGCTGATAAAACTAGAAATAGGCTGATGTAAAAGAAATCTTATCCTAAATACAACGTTTCACAACGTTGAATTCTGAAAAAATGTGGGCATGATTAATGAGATCCAAAACTGAAAGAAAATTGGAAAAATATTATGCTATATTAAAATATTAAATGTGTTTTTAGATACATCGTCATTGCTACATCAGAATGTTTTATGCGAAGCTTTCCGATACTTTTTACCAAGGCAAGCAGTTATATAGTATGTTAGTTGCAGGGGATTTCAAATCGTTATATATGAGAGATCATTTTTTTCATAAAACGCTAAATTTCTGTAATTCCAACTATTATATCAAAACTCTAATTTTGTCATTCAAAATTGGACTTCACGAAAATTTCTTGCGTGGGTTTCGATTCAAGACATTTTGATATAACAGCTAGGATGCTCTATTACTACAAAATGTCCAACAGTATATTGGATATCACCACGATATTGCCCGGTATTCGATGATGATATGATATAATAGATTATATTAATAGGATATGAACATACTAGTATCACAGAAGTACTAAGCCGTTAATTATGATATTTTAAATTCTAAATTCTGTTGGAAAAGAACCATTAGACCAAAATTGGCAGGAAAATGTGATATTTTTACGAATCTCTATTATAAGGCTTCTTTGCAATGTGAATTTTATTATTGAAAAGAAAAAATTACTGATTTTCCCAATGCTGATCGAATTCAACAGCGCCTCTCTTCTCGATCTTGGAGACAAAATTGTAAACTCTCTTATCCCCATTAGAAACCGAGATATGAGGATTCTTCCTGAAAATTCCATATGACATTGAACCCTACCGCAAAGCCTATATAAATTCGAAAATTTGAAGTGATTAGTTCATTGTTAAGAATTCAGTAAATCACGTGATCTTCCTGGATGGAGCTAGCCACCAATAATGTAAACATCACATGGTCTCATTGTTGCTGCTTTTTTGCTTGTTTAGTATATATATATTTTTTCACCAGAAGCGAAATTGACCCTACGACGGTGAGGAGTGTGATCTTGGCTCTCTCTCTTCCGAAATAAGCCATAGTGAAATTTTCTAGACCCAATATACTATGGAGTATCCGTGTGCTGTTTTGTAATTATGTTATCTAATAAACCTCATAAAAGACAACTTCTGTCTTAAAGCAATTTAACCAACGAACAATCTTCACTATCACGTAAATTATTGCTGCATCTAGAAAGGCAACAATAACTAAATTTAAGCTAAAAGTTCTTTATTCAGTTATCTCTTGTTGTTGAAGCTGCATGTTTTTACTTCGTTACGTTTCGCGATTCGTTGACTGCTTGCGTTATTAGCGTCTGCCATGCCATTTTTCAATTCTGTTTTAATTTAATGTATTTCGCCTTTTCTGGACTATTAGTGAACTAAAACAGTGTTATCAATTATCCGCCGTTTTAGGCGTTTTTCACTTTATATCCTTTGCATAATTTCTGCAACAGCATATGCATTTAGGGCTAATGCCCTTAATCGGTTATTAATATTAATTATGATAATTTCAATATAATCATAATTAATATTAATAAGAACTGATTATTATTTATATTACCAAGATTTATTACATTGACAGTAACATATTGTTAGCAATAACTGACTAAGTTAAAAGTATCATACTGTTAGGAAAATCTAACTTTAATTTACAGATAAGTTACTATGCAGACAGTAACTTATTTTTCTGAGCAATAATTTTTATGAATGAAGAAAATGACTTATCTCTAACCGATGTTAAACAGATACTTGACCTTTAGCCCTAAAATTTACCTTGGACTTTTGAAACAAAAATGAAGGATCCAGAGTATTTCTGAATTTCAGCAATACCTGTATTATTAGTAAATATTCTCTAAAGTTCTTTGATGCGTTAAAAAACTATGTATAGACGAGAGACAAAATTGTAATCCGTCAGTATTAGCTTTAGTTTAGTTATATTAACTTCCTGTAGTAAAGCAGAATTAAGGCTATTTTGGGAAGAACCTCGTAATTTTAAATCGTGGTCAGATGACGAAGACGACACCTGAACTGACCCCACCCCTCTCCACACCATACCACACCAGCTGGAGGATATTCGGCCAGACAGATTTAACGTGCAAGAGACCCCCTTACACGACGGTTCTTCGGTGGAATCCAGTCCCGAACCTGACATCCTCCGGTTCCGAAGCTTTACCACTAGGTCACCACGTGGCCCCCGTTAGTATTAGGAAGTTAAGCTAGGAAGTCACGTTAGTTAAGCTCAAAGGAGTAGTTAAGTGAAGTTTCTCTGAGCTCTTTGTATATCTAGAGTTCTCTAAAAGCGATTTCCTGCTTGTCCTTTTCTGCGTATAATAAAAGAATTTATTTTATATACTTCGGTCATTTTTCCTGCCTTTGTTTCGTGTTTTTATGATTTGTTTAATGTCTTTATCTGTTATTTTGTTAGACTTTTTCACTGTAAGTCCACCAGACAGGAATTGGGTTTTCCGTAACTTATATATGTAACTAGCTGGTACCCAGCGCGTTGCTGCAGCTGAAGAAATAATCTTGGAAATATCTTTCGGAATTTAAAATAGTTATCTTGTTTAATTAATAATATTTATTTTCTTATCGGCAATAAATATATTCATGGAATTTATAAATGAAAAGCATAAACAGTAATTATTCTATTTTTATTATTCTACAAACAAATATTCATTTTTATATATTAGATTTGTGTATTCTTTTAGAATTGTAATGCTTGGTGTTCTTTCAGAATGGTAATGAAAGAAACTGTTTATTGCATCTTCTGATTCATTTAATATTCGTTCAGAATTCTCAAGTTTAATGTTAAAAAATTGATTAAACAAAGAAAATATATTTATGCCATAAAATCGTTAATATAGTTGAAAAGATAATTTTTTGAAAATTAAGATAGTGCAAAATTATTTTGTATTTTTGGAAGTTAGTGCGTTTATTTTTGGCGGTTACTGAGAAAAACGCTAAAATTTAACTAAAATTTAACTCCCCTCCGATTGGTCTCCCCAAAATTTTCTCGCATAGTCTGTAAAACAGTTGTTACCTCTGAGAATAATTTGCATGGCATTTTCGTTTAATAGCTATACAATATAAACCTTTAACTTAGATTTAGCATTTCTGCTGAATCTATTGTGTCTCCTCGGCGATTTATTTGGAGATTAATTCTTGGTAAATAGACGCGGTTGAGATTCCGAGTTTTTATTTTTTATTTCAGCTAATTTTACTTATGCCTTTAACCATCCCAAGGATGTAAGCAATAAGCTTAACCAAATTCCATCGCAATTGGTTGAATGGTTTAGGAAGGCATAAGAGACATACAGACAATTTTTCGTTTTTATTTATATAGATTACAGCTTCATAGTCTGTAGAAGAAATATGATTCCATGTTTTGAACGTTCTTTTTTTTCCATTAACTAATTTAGACCTAAACTGGGCATTAATTTTACAATATATGTGCAAAGATTATATACCGAATCCGAATGCCATTAATCGAACTTGTTTTCTTTATATATCGAGTTTATGTTGACAGAATGATATAAAAATAAATTTATTAATAGGAATTAAAGAATGATGATCAATCAAAATGACGATATTAAATATTTTAATGACGACAATATTTCTGCTACATATATTCGAAAGTGAAAATGAATTAGCTAATATTTCCCTTGTGTAACTGACGTCAAGCATCATTAATTTTAATTGCACTCATTCCCAAAAAACGGACTTTCACCTGAGAAAAATCAGAAGAAAAATTGACACCGTATAGTTAAAGAAATACAATAAACAAGTAAATAAATAACGCTAACAAATTCTTTATTTTTCTTATTCTTGAATTCTTTATAAGCTTTGTTCTGATTTCTCACCATTCTACTTTTGGGTCACGAATAGTTCGAATTCACTCAAAAGGTAATAAACAAATAAAAATAGAATTATAGGTTGCTTTGTATTCAAATTACTATGATTGATTGCTTTAAATTCAATCTACATGAATTTGATATTCATATTAATTCATTAGAAATAAATTTATAAATAATATGATGAAATATAAATATGGAAGAAAATTGTATTGTTCATAACTTTTTTAAAGTCAGAGTTTTGAATTTACAATTCCACAACAAATTATTTAAAAATTTATTTTTATGTAAATCTTTACGATGTTTTACCACCAAATTTAACAAACTATATGGTTATGAAAGAAAGTAAAACTATCGAGCTTATTAAAGTAATAATTTATAGTAATTTTATTAATTTTATCAGAAGAGATTCAGATTTATTTATGAAAGAATGCAAATAAAATTAATATAATTTCAGTTAGATTAATTTTAATAACACAAAATAGCACGAATGATTCTGGTGTAAACTGAAGAAGGTTTTTAAATATATATCGTTTGCCTTAAAGCTGTTATAATGCAAAAAAGAAAAAAATCGTATGCGAAAATATTTATTTCCAAGAACAAATCTGATTTAATTTTATCAAATGAGCTTCAGCTTTATTTATTAACGAATGTAAATAAAATAAATATAATTTGAATTCGATTTATTTTAATAATGCTAAATAACAGTAATGTGTTGTGACTTATGGCACTTTACAAGCTAGAAGACAGTACCGCAATTTAGACCTGAATCGGAGAACGCTCACTGCTGAATCAATACTCCTAGTGAAATTACTCTCGACGTGGAGGAATTTGTGACCATGACAGTCACCATACCAGTCACCACACACGAGGAGAGTCTCGAACGTATTTACCTTCGAATTCGCAACGTAAGGGATGCGCGTCTAAAGCTCTACCAACCAGGCTATCTTATCAACCAGGCCTTAAGCGACCGGAATGATTCGAATCTAAACCGAAAAAAAAAATTCTGTGTATCGTTTGCCTTAAAGTTGTTATAATGCAAACAAAAGAAAGAATGAAAATTGTGCGTTTTGATGATTATTTCCAAATATAGATCAGAGTTAATTTTTTATCGGACGAGATTCAAATTTATTTATCTTATAAAGTACATAAAATATGAATTAGGTTTATTTTAACAGTACAAAATAGCACGAATAATTCTGATCAAAACCAAAAAAAGATTTTTAAATATGTATCATTTGCTTTGAGGTTGTTACAATGCAAAAAAAGAAATAAATCCGAGTTAATTTTATCAGCTAAGCTTTAGATTCATTTATTAAATAATGTGAATAAAATTAATATAATTTGAAGTAGATTTATTTCAGTAATGCGAAATAACACGAATAATTTTGATCTAAACGAAAAAAAAAAAATTATGAATCGTTTCACTGTAAAAAAGGGAAAAAATAGTCTGTGAAGTTTATTTCTAAAAGTAAATCTTAGTTAATTTTATTAGCTGAGCTTTCGATTTATTTATTAAATGATGTGGATAAAATTAATATAATTTAAATTAGATTTCTTTTACTAATACTAAATAACACGAATGATTCTGATATAAACCGGAGAATATAACTAAAAATGTATCAGTTCACTTAAGGCTGTTATAACACAAAAGAAGAAGAAAAAAATCGTCTGCAGAAGTATTTATTTCCAAGAACAAATCTGAGTCAATTGTATCAACTGAGCTTTAGATTTATTTATTAAATAATGTGAATAAAATTTAGATTTCTTTTAGTAATGCTAAATAACGCGAATAATTCTGATTTAAACCGGAAAATATGACTAAAAATGTATCAAGGCTGTTATAATGCAAAAGAAGAAGAAACCGTCTGCGAGAGTGTTCTTTGCGTTTTCCACTTAAATTCCTGAATTATTAAAAGCGTGAAAATTGGATAGGAATTATTCAAGTTTAATCAGACTTCATTTTTTGTTTCGACCTAACTTATTATCTTCCAATCTTTTCACTTATTTTACATGTCCCATATGAATGGTTTGCAAAGTTCGCAGGCCTATGTGTCTCATTATTTCTTTTAAAACAAATTTAATATTTTATTCTAGACAGAACAAAAAGATCAAATGTCTAGTAATTTCGATTTCTTTTGAATTGGAAATTTGTTTATTCAGCATTGAATAAATATCTGAATTCCGATACCATATCATTTTGAATACTTTTCCGTCATCGCCCGCTACGTTGGGTTTTTTTTTCTTTTCTATTTGCATAATATCATCTATGTGACACGATCGAGTTGAAATTCGGAAGCCGAAACTTCCGAGTTTTCTCTGTCAGTTTGACCTATGAGTAAATGCCATTAAGTGAACCGTTTAGAATACGATTTTCACGCATTCTGGGCCGGAATAAAAAAAAGAAATGACAGAATAATGATTTTTTTTCAACGAAAGCACGCATTGGAAACTCGGTAAAAGGTTAAGTGGCAATTTGATATGATGAATGTAGTATCAATTCGTGATATTTTGCATTTGAGTGTTCGGTGTGGAATTTATTATATGTGATTTAAACTACGCTTATCTATAAAATTTTCTGAATAGGCCTTAAAAAATATTCAAATTTTGTCATTTTCAGGTTATAAACTGGACTTCATAAATATGCTTCATAATATTTTATACATATTTCATAATATTTTTTACATATATAGTGCTGAGAGGGTTGTATGCTAGAACAGGGACCAGCACCCTATTGCCAAAAGCAACAATTTACAGAATTTCCCAATTTTTAAAGAGCCACTAAAAATTTTCGACATAATATTGTAGTATTTGCTTAAATAAATTTGATTTTTGATATAAAATAAACGGTTTTAAATACGAAATAATCTTTATTCATATAAAAATACAAATATATATAGTATAATGGAACGTTACATATAGTACAAATATATATAGTACAATGGGTTCATTAGCTTTTCACGCCTTTTGAAATTTTGATTAAATCTGGATTATAGCTTGTTGTTTTCAAACAAGACTCCAGATTTTTATTTGTTCGTTGATTTTTAAATTTACTTTTTATTATATTCATGCAAAAGAACGCTTCTCACTCAAATATGTTGTGCTGATTCGAAGATAGTTTGCACTCCATTTGCCAACTGGAAACAATCTGGAAGACTATTCCGTGCTTCGAATTTGGGGCCCTCAACTCGCCGAATTTCTTTTAGAGTTGTCTATTTGTGTTGAGCAATGTGCATGCACTTCTGGATTTTTCAACTCTTCCAACTTGCTCTTCAGTTCTGTCAATTTGAGACTCCACAAGTCTTTCAAATCTAGCAATTGCATTTAAAGCGATTCAGTATCAATTTCGTAGTTCAAAATGACGAGATCTGTCCCCAAATAACTCTAGTGTTGCTTTACAACGGAACGTTAATACAACCAAACCAAACTAGCATCAATTCCAAATGGCTATTTGTTGACCTCATTTGTATTTGTGTTGGGAAGATTTACTGTGTACGCGGGAGTACTTTTGTTTGTTTTGAATTGAATCTCAGCAAATTGATCTCTCATGTTTTTTAAAGTTACGCTGAATTTGTTGAGAGATTAGGTACTTAAAAATATATACTCGTGTTTTTTTAAGGTTTTGATAATAGATTTTTTCAATGGAAGTAGAGAGCCGCAACTTTACATCAAAAATGCCGCAAGTTGCCGACTCCTGTGCTAGACCATAATTAATATAAATTTACAAAATTTCTCGAAAAAAATTTTTGTTCATATAATTTATTAAATATTTTAACTTCCTATTTTATACTTCTTACTTGCTCGTACACGAAATATAGAGAAAATATTGTATCTCATTAAAAACTCTAAATCTAATACTATAATACGAGGAATGGTTGTCAAGTCGAAAATCGCCCCAGAATTAATAAACTCCGGTAAACTTGGGGGTCTGGGGTTTTTGGCCACGAGGAATCGATTGGCGCCGGTTTTGAAGCGCTACGGTCCAGCAGTTCGGAGTTACAGATAGGATATTTTCAAACTTTATTAGTTCGCCATAATGGCTACTTAAATTTACAAGTGGTAACGTGCTGCCATCTATAGCCAATATGGCGAACTTATAAAGTTTTATGTTTATGCTGTTATAGGTTTATAATATGTTTCTTATGTATGTATATATGTTTGGTTTTTCTAAATAAATTTGTCAAAAATATTGAACTTCAACACACTTCAATCTTTACCTTTACTTTACCTTTGTATAGAATAGTTCCCTTTCCAAACTCTAACTTTGTTTAGAATAGTTTACTATGGTGCACTTTAACCGGTTATCTTTTCACCAATGCTTTCACAGATTTTCTTATGGCATGTATTGTTTTGATAAATCACAATTGAAAATTTAAATCTTCGAGTTAGCTTCGATACCGGTTTTCTCCGAGCGGAGCTCGGTCACCCGCTGGTTTTAATAAATCTCATCCTTTCAAACCTCTTTGAAATTTTGTAAACACGTTTTTGGAGCAAAATCTGCTTGTTTATCAGCTCAACTGTGAACACGCTAAATAAAAGAAGTCTTGGGTAGACAGCTGAAAGCTAATACGTGGAATTAAAAGGAAATCGGAAGATTTCTATAAAATATGGACCGAAATCCATTTTTTCTGTCTGTGTGTTCGAGTACAAGTGAACTCCATGATTCCGAAACGAAAAGAACTAGTTAAATAATTTTGGCAAACAAGTTTAGCATCCAGTATGTAAAAACCTCTCAAAATTTGAACCAAATCTGTCAAATAGTTGATCTTCTTCCTGTTTGTAATTTTGCATGAATGTTAACAAAATAATTCATAAGCTCAATAATTTAAATTAATGGAAATTCGGCAGGCTGTTCGGTGACTGCAATTGTAATGTTCAATTAAACTATGGAATCAATTGGCCAATAGAGATACAGGGTGGCCCAGAAGTCACTTTACATTTTGAAAATTAAATAACTTTTTTTCTATTAATATATTTCTTTTTCTCTTTTCAGAATTAAAAAATATAATCCCTGGAAATTTTTGGCATGGATAAGTTTACAACAGAACAACGAGTGAAGATAATTGAATTTTACTTTGAAAATGGACGGTCAATTGTTGCAACGCAAAGATCGTATATGCGCCATTTTAATGTTCGACATCCCCCTAGTAGGCCTGCAATAAGGAACTTAGTGACGCGTTTTCAACAGCATGGCTCTGTAAGTTTTGAAAATTTTGAAAATTAAATAACTTTTTCTTAAATGACTGTATTGACTCTGTTGCAACAATTGATCCTCCATTTTCAAAGTAAAATTCAATTATCTTCACTCGTTGTTCTGTTGTAAACTTATCCATGCCAAAAATTTCCAGGGATTATATTTTTTAATTCTAAAAAGAGAAAAAGAAATATATTAATAGAAAAAAAGTTATTTAATTTTCAAAATGTAAAGTGACTTCTGGGCCACCCTGTACTTCCGAAGTACATAATCCAGCAATAAATTAAAAATTCTGGATTCGTACCAAAAATCTATATTTTTTCTTAATTATTTTTAATCAATGCTTTACAAAATATTCGCGACATTACACGGTGCTCACAAATTTTTTTTGCAAAGAAAGTGAGGATAGGTAAAGATTGGATTACTTTAGCGGATTTAATATATATAACTGTTATTGCGACTAAAATGAAAAGAATCATACAAGGGGTGTTCAAATGAAAAGGTACGAAACGACACGGGTGTTATAAATGAATACTTTAATCAAAATATACACCATAGGCCTGATCACAACTATTTCATTGAAGGATTCCTTGTTCCCTGGATTTTCGAGTCAGTGACAAGAAATTCTGATCCTCACAACGAGTTTGAGTTGGCCGTCTAATGTCAGCTACTTTTTGAATTCCTTGAACACAGAAGAACCTCCAACTACGATGTGTACTGTTAGGCAATATCCAGTGCACTGTGTATCAAGATTACGAAGGTCCATCAAGAACAAAAGAACGGGGATACGCACAGAAGGTGTGGTTATACTCCATGATAACGCGCCCCCAAGCGTCTTCAGGGTCACTCATGCGGAACTGACCTGGTTCGTGTGGGAGCAGCTCGATCACCTATCTGCCCCACAGCCCGGACATATCTCCCTGCGATTTTCATGTGTGGGATCCTCTGAAAAAGCGCTTCAACCCGGACGGAGAACTCAAGGATTGAGTCTCGTCACGGTCAAAGCAGTTCTGGGTACAAGGCAGAGCCGGCCTTCTCTATGAAGAGGCCCGGGTGCAAAAAATTATTTGGGGCCCTAAATTTTTAGAAAAGTAAAAAAAAAAAAAAACCACGAGCATTTGCATATTTATTTAATAATGCGCCATTTTGTTTTTGCAATTAATTACTCCAGAAAAATTATGATTTTTCTTTTTCAGTACTTAATACAGCAAGAGCGTTTAAGCATTATACCCATACGCTTGATTGAAAATAATACTTTAATTTTAATTTGTTGAAAGAGGATTCAGTATTTATTATGTTCAGTTACTGGCATGTAAAGGATTGTAAAAAAATATTACATTAGATATAGACAAATGTAGATAGCTGATTATTTACAAATCCATTTGATCCCAGCCTCAGCCTCGACTTCAGGACGCCGGGCGCGCCACTCTGTGTCTGACGGGGATTTCCTTATTCATTAATGGACTTTTCCGGCCGTTTTTCTGATATCATGGCGATCTTTGCCTAAAAAAGGCGTCAGTCGATGCTCAGCCAGTCACATGGAAATAAGCTTGTAGACTTTTAGTATGTGTCAGATTATTATTGTACAGAACACTTTTTTTAATTCTTAATCAAAGTGGGGGCCCCTCTCAGTCGCGGGGCCCGGGTGCTTAGTACCCGCCGCATCCCCCAGATGGTCGACCCTGATACAAAGAATACTACGGTTCGTTAATAAATGGTATCGTTGTGTTCAAACATATAGTGCATACTTTGAGCAAAGTTTTCAATTATACCTACAGTGATATTGCTCACCTTTTTTGTTTGAACAACCTTTGTATAAAAGGAATAGTTTGAGCAACTGTTTGTTTGTTTGCGTATAGCGGTATCCATACAAGTCTATCGCAAGTACAGCCACGAAATTTGATGCACAGATCATTGTAATGGTGGTTCATTTCACTTAGAATCCGAATTTTGAAATTCAGTGTTGACATTTTTAATTTATTGTTTTGTGTAATTTTAAATGATTATTCGTAAGGATTTAATTTCCCTTAATATAAGTTTCTAAGAATAGATCTTTTTTTTTAAAGCGAACAATTATCGTTCTGTAGGAATTTGTTTTGGAACTCTGATATTATTTACTGAATGTTAAGAATTTTTCTTAAAGTTAATCACTCTTCCCAAAAAGAATTATTGAAATTAAATTTCCTGCTTTCACCATTTTATTTCTATTAACTTTTTCAACTTTTTAAAGTGATTATTTGGATATTTCTCTCTAATTCAAAACAAGAATGATAAAAATACCTTCATCAATCGATTTTTAATCAGTTGTTTACCAGATGAGTTCAAAAGATTTGTTATTTGGTCTGATCATTGAAAAAACAAAAAATTCCTTCCTGATATTTCGGTTCTTCATTCATTTGGAATGTTACCAAATTAAAAAGAAAATGAAAATCATAAAAATGTATCTAAAAAAGCCCGAAAAACTTATCGAATTTGTCAAAACCTGTTTGGCAACAGCTTACAGGTATAAATTATATGTGTGGCTGAAGCTTTGGAAAACGATGTTTCTTAAGATTAGTTAATTTTTTCTAAAAGTTAGTTCAAAATTTTTATTGCATTTTTTTTGTATCCAGTGATTATTTGAATATTTATCGGTAATTTTAAACAATGACAAAAAAAAGCTTTATTGATTGATTTGTAACTAAACGTTTACCAGATGAGTTCAAAGATCTCTGAATTGAATATCTTACTGTTACCACAACCAGATACAAGTAATTAAAAGAAATCACCAGCTTCATCCACTGAGAAATATAAAATAAACAGAATAATCGTTTGCAATTACGCTTTGTTGCATAATATAAATACCATAAGAAGTCTGACTCAAAGAAATTAAAAATCGTTTTATTTATAATCTTTTTTTTTAATTTTTTGCACTAAAAGTGTTTTTTATTCAATCATATGGCTGAGAATTCAATTTTATTGCTATTGTGAATGCTAGAATTTCAGAAAGTTGTCTTTTATTAACAATAAAAGAGAATGTAATTACATGTGTTGGAGCTCTATAAGCCAAACTATTAGGCATATAAACACTAAATTTGATACAAATGTACTTTCGAAGGCGAAAATTTGTTTCTTGAGGTGTTTTTTAAAAATGTAAACTAGAATTTTCTTTAATTAAAAATTATTTTATGTTTCAATGTTTTCCGATACGATTTCAAATAATACTATTCTTTAAAATGATTTTCACACTGTTTTAAAATCCAAAATTAATCATTTTCATGCAATAGGTTTTTCTAAATTTTAAAATTTTAATTTCGCCTAATTTTCTATAATTAATTTTTTTTACTTTGATTATTTCATCAGATTTTTCACTGTGTGAATTTTCTTCTGTTACCGAAATCTAAACAAGAACTATTCTGTTTAATATTTGGGCATTTTATATGTAAAATAAGAATATGAATTTTCAATAATTCGAAAGATAATAGAGTTTCAAAAGATGGATGATATAAACTATCATGTTCTTAATAGTATCATTTAATTGTGGTTGTCGACTTTATTAGGAATATTTGCATAAACAATTAAAGTAATGCAACAAATCCTATAACGTTAAACAACATTAAAAATATTTTTATAACTAACTCTTAGAATCTTTTTCTCTCTTCTCATGCTGGCAATATCGTACAGAACCATCTTGGATCTGATTTCACCACGATAAAACTTAGTTAAGTTCCAAAAAATAAGTAACGATAAATAAACTAAAAAATGAATGCTGTAACATAGCACATTGTTTCAAATTACATGCTTCATTAAAGGCATTCAAACTTTATTTATTTAATTATGTAGGTATATGTATATAAGATCGAAAGTAGTACGTACATACATTTTTCATATGTAAGTAAGATTGTAAAATATTCACATATAGTCAGTTTGTGATCCTATCTAAATATTTTCTCAGAAAAAACACTACTTTACAAAAAAAAAAAAAAAAAATGCCAATCGATGTTTGGCTTTCTAGATGTTTAAAATAATATGGGTTTAATGCCTACCACAATGTGATGCTTAAATTAGTATTATTGAAGATTGGTTGGTTCGTTGGTTTGAAGTTTTATGGCACAAGAACCAATAAGAAGCTTATATTGCGCCAACCAAGTATATCTCAAATTCAAGCCGAACAAAAACAGTTTCTTTAAAAGTGAATTATTGAAGAAATATGAATGTGCAATAACACACAAGATATTAAAGAATTTAAATGGAATGGAACCAATTTTCACAGCGAATCAACTGATCGCTAAAGATTTCTGGTATGTTATAAACGGTATTAAAATTTGATGCTGATTGGATGATGTGTATTTAAATACTAGATACCATTTCGAAACCATTTTTTAAAATAATTATAAAATTCTAAAAAGTTTTTTTTATCTGGCATTAATTTTCTTGGATACCTTTAGATAGAACAATAATAATAATTCTTTCAAGTGAGCTTATTTTAATGTTTAACTAATTAAGTGGTTGAGTGATTTATTCGAATTTAAAAATATTTTTAATATTTATATTTTCTGTCTCTTAACAAAATCGAACTCCCAATATCGAAAAAGGATTTAATATTTAATTATGAAAGTTAAACTGATAAAAAGTAATTTCTGTTAAATAAGTGATTTTTCAATTTATTTCGAACAAAAAATAAATTATAAACAACTGCAAAAGAGCTACGGCATTCTGTTAAAACTATAAGAATATGAATTAAAAAAAACTGATCGTTTCAAATGTAGTGAAATAAATGAAATCCTGATTCTGATAAACATGCATTTTACTTATATTGTTCTGACAGAACTTTGCATTTTATTTTATATAACGTTTTACAAAAACAAATTAAATACAGCAGTAATTAAGTCATTTAAATGAACTCATTTGCTTGAATTATAATATAATTTAAAACACATTAAAACAAATGTTAAATTATTTTGAAATGTTTTTTACTGTATAAGAACATTTGTTTAGAGAATAACAAAGAAATTAGGTTACATTTTGCATTAAAATAAACTTAAAACTATTTGGATTCATCTATCAAAATACGATTAAAATCATGTTTTTTTTTGTATCTATTCGAGAAATCTAAACAGAAATTGAAGGATTTGATCTATTTTTTGAGAAAGGTTATCGTTCTATCATCTTCTTTGATGATGCCACTTTCATCCTGAAACTCTATCGCAAAATTTTCCTTCTTTTTCTTGAACCAAATCAACCGCTTCACGTAATTTCCCACGAGAATTTCCATAATTGCTCATTCATTTGATGGCATTCACTCTACCGCATTTTCGGATTGACTTTGATGCTGTTGCGTCATCATGGAAAGCGAAATTTTTTTTCCTTCTACTGGTGGAGATTCTCTACCCTTCGGGGCACACGCCCTCAACGCCAAACGATAAAAGCAGAAGACCTTCCATCTCAGAAAACGTTCTGGGCCGTTGCTTTTTGAAAGTAGGCTAATTCTGGCGTTAATTCTTCCTCTTTTTTCCCCATCTGCGTTCAATATCGTTTGCACTCAGAATGAAGAAAGAATGTTCGAATTCAAAAACGTAAACCACACCTTCATTAACGACCTTAGAGGCATTTGGAAAGCTTCGCGAATGAAGTTCCATTGTTGATTTTTTAAATTCTTCTGTCACATCATACAAAGGCGAACAAATAAACAAAGAAAGTCAAGTTCTTTTCGAAAAAAATGGAACACGAACAAACCGAGTTCTTTCGGAAACTGATTCCTGAAAAAAAATGGCTAGTTCATTTTTTTTCATTTGTAAAAAGAAGTCTGAAAAAGTCATTTTTATCCAAGGTCCTCGACCCAGCCTACCACCTGCGTTCTTCATTTTTAAACACTTCCTACACTTTTTGACAGGTGAACTTTGTTTTTGCTGTTTATTTTGCGAAACCTGGCAGCATCTGTTTTTAAGAAGGTTCAATGCGTGAATGAAGCACTGGACAGACATAAACAAACCTACGCACCTTTATAAAATATTTTTCTTCCATTTTATTTGTCTTATTGCTTCAAATGTGGCAACACCTTTTTTCCCGTCTGTCATCAGAATTCTGGGTATCAAGATCAATGAAATGGGTGTTACTCTTACTCTCTTCTTAAAATTCAAAAGAAACCAAATCGTGTAAATGATTTTAAAGCTTTTTAAGAGTTTGTAAAAGATTGAATTCCGATTCATCAAGTAAACATAAAGAATTGACTTTAATGCTTACTTTATGTCAGATTCCATTTTATTACAAGTTCTGAAAATACATAAATTAAATAACAGAAAACTAAAAGAAAGTTAACTATTAAGGTAATTCTTTTAAACTAATTTAAAAACAAAATTTCTTGGAACACTTGAATTAGGTGCATTACTCAGAAGGTGTAGGCTTAAATTTGGTGCAGGTACTTAGAAGCATTTGCAATTGTATTGGGTATCTTGAACACCCTTACTTCAAATAGTTAAAACTCTGAAATACGAAACTAAGGTAATTTCCAAACTTTTTTCGAAGAAAAAAAACTGAATTTATCATTTTAATAATATAATTAAATATCGAATTTAAAGAGCTTTACTATTATTTTTATATCGACTAGTAATAAAAGAGAATGTATGTTTATCTGATATTTGATTCTCAATAGCCTAGATTATTTGACAACAAACTATCAAATTTAGGACATACTTTGGAAGTAGAACACACCAATGAGCGATTTTTCGAAGATTTCATTAACTAAAACATAAGAGAAATTTTGATGATTTTCAATTGTAATTCGAAAAAGCACAAAAAAAAATCTGGGCTGAATGGGGGTGACTTCAGACCTTCCAATAAACGTTTTCAGCAGTCTCACTGCCCGCATCAAAAGAACGACATCATTTCGTCTCCTGTCATTGCTTCCCCCCCCTGTATACTTCAACGATTTTTCTGTGAATGTCCAATGGGGACACATTCTTGGCCCTTAGAAATCGTATCACGGCTTGCATCTTTGTGCGAGACCACTTCTCTAGACGCATTGCCATTACTGTCGATATTTCAGGTCTCGGTACTCACACTATCTATTGGAAAGACCCGTCTAAGACAATTAGATCTATCTGTCTCCACTATATCCCCATTCACAATATTTTCCAAACATTTCTACTTGTTAACACTCTTTGGTCACCCTTTGTAAATCGAGTAAGAATTGATCCGAGTGAATAATTTATTTTGTATTGTTTCTTCCTTAATATCGTTTAAAAGAGGCCGCGGTAGCCTGGTTGGTAGAGCGTCAGTCTCGTAACCGAAAGGACGCGGGTTCTGTCCTCGTCTTGGCCAAAGCCCACCGTGTTGGCTAATGGCAGTTGGGGCACGTTAAGTATGTCGAGACTGCAAAGTCCTCCAAGTTCCCATAACAAAACGATACCTCTGGAGGTACTGAATCAGGGATGAGTCGGTCTCTGATTTGGATCGAAATTCCGACTTGTTGATGGATGATTGAGTGTATGAATGAATTCGACCACCCCCTAAAAGGGGTTGTGTCGTATGTGCGAGCTAGAAGTCGGACTTCTGCCGTCGGACTTCTGAGGTCTTTACCCTCAGAAGCTACTGCACCCCCTTTCCTTGAAAAACACGGACACGACAACAACATCTTTTAAAAGATATCGAACATTAACCGGATATTTAAAAAAAATGACCGAATATCCGAAATTGCCGAATATCTTTAAAAGTAGGAAAAACATCATCAAGGTGATAACACGAACTGTTCCAAAAGTATATTCTTAGAGTTTAGTTTCGTATTAAATAATTACATTAGCATTCAATTTTGATTTACATAGAGGCGAGTAATGTAAACATTGTTGATACTGATTAATTAATGGTGAGGAATCGGTGATTCTTTGATGAAAATTGACTACAAACAAACAATTAATTTTTGGCATTACATTTTTGGCAATTCCCTCAAGAAATGCTTCGAAAGGCATTATAATTGGTTCAATTACGCTTCTAGGGCTACAAAGCTAATTTAATTTTGTGCTATGTTTGGCGAGTTTTGACTCTTTCACCATTAATTTAAAAAATAATGGTGAAAAAAAAAAATCGCCAAATTAATAATCGTTATTAGTTGTCTACAGCTACAAACACGTAATAGCATATCCCTTTCTTTGAGACCCCCATGCCATATCAGTTGGATGAGTTATATCTTTTGAAAAATTTAAGTCAGATAAATTCATAAATATGCATTGAATTCCCATAAATTTTTGAATGAAAAAAATCAACGTTTGTGAAAATAGACTAGACAATATGCATAAAATTTGCTTTTTCATTTCTGTAACAGAATCACTTTTTTCTTATTTTACATTGTTATAACGCAAGATACCCTATTTTCACTTTTTAGTATAAACCTTAAAGAAATTCAAGCTCGATTAAAAAATTTCCACATTTTAGACATCTTTGAATTAAAAAAAAAAATCTTTTTTGGAAAATATTCGTCTACGAAAAAAAGCTTTCAGATAAATAGGTGAAATTTGGCATAAATTATTCTAAGCAAATTTGTAGATTTCTATCAAATTTTCAGTACAATCCGTTCAGAAAAGTCACATCTGTCCGACTAATAAAATAAAAATTAACAAACCAACTACGGAACAAAGAAAGTTGGCTAAAATTTGGTATATAAATTTATTATCTATAGTGTTGACTTGCAACAGATTTTGAATTAAATCCAACAATGGGTTGATCGTTAATTAGTCTATATTTTCAGAAACATGTAAATATGATGACTTAAATATATGAAAATTGGTTTCTGATTTTGTGGCTACAAGTGTAACTCTGTGTGTGAAATTTTCGTCTCAATCGATGGAGAAACACTTGCTTCACACATTGTATGCGAAACACGTACTAGTACGTTTTCTGACGATTGATACTTGAGCGTGGGTCACGTACTAGTACGGGTTAGTGTAACAACACGGTTTGTGTGTGGGTACAAAAATTAACGGTATAAACAGGAAAACGGAGCCGAATGTTCTTGTCTACTGCATAGATTCTGGAACAATGTAGACAAATAAAAACTAGTTTTTACATCAATCGATGCGGAATCACAGAACGGGAAGGTTGATTAAAAAAATCAATTTAGATTTAAAATTAACTTTTTCTTTATCCTCGCAATAATTAAGTGAATTTTGCCTCTTCATAGAGGAAAATGCTTTGAACGGAACCACACTATAAAACATTATTAGTTTTATGATTGCTCTTTTCATTTTTTCATAACGTATAAAAGGTTTATATGTAACATCATTCGAAAAAATCAAAACTATATACTTCTATTTCTATTTGATTTTTCATATTTACGATAATAATATAAATTTATCCACTAAAAATATATTTTTTGTTTACAAAAATCTTATGGTTTTTATTTATATATTTGAATATGAAATCCGAAAAAAGGTTAAAAAATGAACTAATTTTAGATCTATTGAGATTGAACTGAATAACTAAATTGACGCTCAAAACTCTTCCTCTCCTGGTACAATTCCGTTGCGAAATGTACCCACACACAATGTATTAAAACACATATCGATTTTCGGATATTATTAAACCGCATGCCAGAAATTAATCTCAAAAAAATCCATGCTATTCTATGATAGATTGAGTAAAAAGGTTAAATTCACGCCAAAAGATAGTATTTCATAATAATTGGACGTCATTGCCATGCAAGACGATTTCAGAGGTAAGAGATATTTTAGAGAATATGATAGAAAGTTTTGGAAAGACCACTATATCTGATTTATCATTTATCATTAGTCTTCTAACAGATAGCAAAAAATCGCTTTCGTGTTCTGAATAAGAAATTAAAGAAAATCGATTTGATTTTCACACATTAATAATGCAATAACATGAAAGCTTTTGCTTTTGAAAGCCTGCCAATTGGTTTTAGGCTTCTAATTCATTTAATGTGCTATCTGACAACCTATTATTTTAAGATTATCACGTATTGCCAATGAAATTTTACCACACTGAATAATTAATTTATTCCAAAACGAACTGTTCTAGCTGTGGTTTGGCAACTATCCAATATCTTTTTTTCTGGCAGTCACGTGATTAAAAGCCTGTACAAGATTTCAATATTTTCTTAGCCAATTACATTACTATATTCTAAAATTTCCAAAATCAGAATTTAAAAAAATTTGGGTTCATTTTTAATAAATTTAAGATTAATCAAATTTTTAATAAACTGATTTTTTTATTACTGATTTGTATCAAGAGCGCGTGCTGTTTTTTCTAAAAGCAGCTGTAAAAACTGTTCCGCCATCTCACAACAGCAAAAACAATAAAAAATAATTAGGGAAGGTATTCCTGGAAAACTTCACCTGCATCTATACAGATCGCATATTTAAGATTAAAAAAAATTAGAAAGAATAAAAAAGAATTAATCTAAATAGATATGTTTAAAAATTAAAAATGTATTTTCGTAAAAATGTAATTAAATAAATATTTGCATTCACGTTGCCTCTGTCATGTAATTAAAAATAAGTTCTTAAAATTAAATATATAGAAAAATAAATTCTAAAAACTATTATGAGGCGATTTTTTTAAATTAGAGACTCGAATTACCTTAATTCTTTTTATTATTATTTTTCTTCTTGCCTCTCTAGTTCATGAATAATCATTTGGAGAAGAAAAGTGTTTAGTCTGTTAATTAAAAGTATCTCATTTCTTCAAAAGACAAATAGAAATATCGTTTAAAATGAAGCTTTTTATACTTTATGATACAAAATAATGCAATTTCTAAAAACTTTCCTTTTACTACACAAAACAATTGTTTTGCTATTCATTTCGTATCTGGGCAGTACTTAATAATCAGGTGCAAATTATTAAATATAGCCACATGCAATTATATCAATATTTACTTACACATCGACCAAAGCAAAGACAAGGAGACGCAACGTCTGTTTTTTTTTTAACTTCCTGATGCGTTTGAGTTGTGAAATTATGATCTCTTTTGAAAGACAGAGTCGAGTTATGAAATGGCAAGAAAGTAATAGCAATATTTCACAATGATTTATTTCTTAAAAACTGAAAACTAGAAAATAATAAAAGTAGTTGTTTTGAAAAAAAAAGTTTTGACAATTCTACAAAAAAATAAGTAATATATTTTTTATGACAAAACTGAAGACGAAAAAAAAATTATAAAATCGTGATTTGTTGAAAATATTATCATAAAAAAAAATTCTGACATAAAAAAGAAAATTCCTCAATATATATAAATAAACTGTGTGTGTGTAATGATATTTTAAAATCTAGTTTAATTATTTATTAATTTCCAAATTCTTTTAATTTAGTCCTCATTGAATTCATTCTTAAATAATCTCCTGTTTCCTATCCAGTTTGCACTTTTTTATTTAATTAATTTTACACACGCTCTATAAATCTGCTTTAAACATCAGGTTCTCAAACTCCGAGAGAAAGGCAAAAAATCCTTAATGCTTCAACAACAACATTTTTCTAAAGATTCTAAGAATGCCTTTCTTAAGTCTACCAATATGAAGGAAATTCCTGACAAAATCTTTTCGGTAAAACCGCTGAAGGTAAAAGATTCGAGAGCTTTTTCACTTTTGTATCGCGATGTAAATGGGCATCTGTTTTATCGTTGCTTCTTAAACATAAAATACCTCCAGCAGTGAAATATTTCGAAGTAAATTTTGAACAACTTCTTCTCAGCTGCCCATCTGCAGAATTATGTATACACGCACACAGTGCTCTGTTAATCTTCAATGCAAAGCAAAAATCATGCATCGCAATAAATGACAACAAATGAGATTGCTTAGTGACTCACATAGCCATTTTATTTTGAAATAATTGCAAATCAAATAAAAATCACAAAGCTGTTTCAAACATATAATCTAGTTATGCAAAATATAATGCTCAGATAAATCATGAGAATATAAAATAACAAAATTCTACTGTCAGTAATTTATTTAATGTTTCCTGTATACCAAACTACATTTCATCTAGCATGCATTTATTTGAAAATCAACAAACTATTTCTTCAAAGTTAAAGACTCTAACAAATAACTTTATATCGATGTTAGAGAAACATTGAAATGTTTTGCCAAAGTATTTCGATTAAAAAAATGGGAAAAAAGTTTGCAGACGATTTTTGTCTACTACAACATGATTAGTTTATGAATATTACGTATAAAAATTTCCTTTACTTTTTATTCTTATTTACTTTTATAAATGATAATCATAAAATTTAAAAAAGCTGTCTGATAAAATTTAATTTGATGAAATTTTTACTTTAAAGAAAACCGTTTAACTTAATCGCTGATTTCGCATTCCAGTGAATACACGTTCACTTTGCTAACTTCCCAATATCTGATTTATTTATACTCTGAAATTTTAATTGCTTACATTTTTTTTTCTTTTTTTGGTTGATATTTGGTTAAATCTTAGAATAAGTGCATAAAATGATTGTTTTATTAGTATTCACAAAATGATGCTTTAACATATGGTGTAATCAACTTTCACAAAACTGTAATTTATCTGCTTTTATCAGTTTTGAGATAATTAGAATCAAACCTTTGCTTTTATCAGTATTGATATAACTGAAATTAAAGGTCTGCTTTTATCAATGTTGGAAAATTTTAATTAAAAGTTTGCTATTATCAGTATTGATGCAATTGCAGTTAAAAGTTTTCTTTTATCAATATTGATATAATTGCTATTAAATGTCCGCTTTTATCAGCATTGATATAATTGCAATTAAAAGTTTGCTTTTACCTGTTTTGATATAATTGCAAATAAAAATCTAGGTTTGTTTGTATTGTATATTTGCAATCAAACGTTTATTTTCCTCGGCATTGAGATAATTAATTGCATTTAGTTAGTATTAAAAATTTCAATTCATTTCCGCTTTTATCAAAAATAAGAAAATTGCAATTAAATGTTTGTTTTAGTTAGAATTTACAAAATTAAAATCACCAATATTGTTATCAAATTTGCACTAATATTTTAATAGCCGCAGACTTGGCATAATACTGAAAACATTAAAAGTCAGAGCTTGAAAGGAATTTATAAAAAATATCTTTATATATGCACAGAGTTTTGTGGCTCTAATATATATTCATATTAAATTAAGAATAAAAAAAGAACTATGTAAAAAATATCGTGTAGTGGACAGAAACAATGATTATCAGACAAGTTAAAACAGAAGCTTGCTTTTTTTATTGTTATTTTTTCTACAATGAAAAACTGAATTAAAAAACTAATGAAATTTTGTGATTTGATTTTTTGGAAATTTTGTGACCTTTGTTAGTGAATTCAGTACTTTGAAATTTCATAATCGTCCTCTGATTATTGGATAGTTTTTTGTTCACTTACAGTATGTCTTAAACTGTAGACATTAGAAAATAAGATATAAAACATATCGTATTTTCTAGGAGAATAAAGACAATATTGTCCAAATAATAAAAAGCATTTAGATTTTTCTTCTCAGGAATTTTTAAAATAAAAGATGTTGCATAAGAGCTAAAAAAGTTTCTAATGTATAAATATATTAATACAACTTATATTTAATGATTATTTATATGTTTGCAATACTAATCAGTATATATAGCAAAAAATGTGCAACATTTTCCTTTATGTATAAAAAAAATAGGTTCTGCCTCTAGCTAACATAGATACCAAAGCTCTTAGTAAACAATAGAATTCGGAGAGTTTATTTGACATTTAACATTTTCGATCCAACTTTTTCATTATTAAAATTTCGAATTTCATGTAAAAATTTAAGACTGAAGTCTAATATAAGAGACTGCATCAGAGTCTAAAATGTTTACAGACAAGTATGAAATGTTTGTAATTCAATAAAGAATATAATGCGTGAAAAAGCAATAAAAAACCATAGATGCATTAGTCTGCAATTAAAATAAGCCGTTTGAAGAAATCTTTTCTGTAACTACTTCTGATCTAATAGATCAAAATATTTATATCTTAGAATAAATAAATAATATATTTAAGAATAAAACTTTTATTGAGTATATCTAAATTGTATGAGAAATGGAATTTAAATTCTACTCATAGCAGGAAAACTTTTCTTGTTCAAAGATAAGAAATTTATCAAAATAATGGATATAAGGATATATTATTCTCACAGATAAAATTATGAAAATAAATTTAATTATTTCCTTTGAACCGATTTCCACATCAACTATTTTAGAAACACTATTTCAAAACCTGCACTGTCTTTCTTCTAAAATATTCAAGTTATGATCGTTTGTCCTTTACAAAATTCGTGCCATTGAATCAAGAGTAAAACTTAAACAGTAGAAATCGTTTTCATTTTGATTTGTAAGCATTATTTAAAACATTTATTTTTTTCTTTATCGCAGATAAAAAGCAAAATTCGTCTCTATATAGTAGAAGGTCAAAGTAATGGTTAGTGATTTTGAATGCCTGAAAAACGGAATTGGCCTTACTCTGAAAACATTGAAAGAATGGAATAAAGCATAAATCAAAAACACTGCTGAGTTGGATTTTTAAAAACTAGAATATGGTTTTGACTGTGTTAAAATCATTTGCTTAGTTTACAGCTGTCGTCCATTTATTCAATCATTCTTTTCAATCTTGCATTTTAGGAAACAAAAGGTTAATATACTTTTAAACTTTTCGAACTAGATAAGAATAAAATAAACATGCATCCTTTTAAAAACAGACTTAGTAGTTGGGCTACTCCGTGTATAGGTTATTTATCTTATTGTTCCCTAATACAATTTTCGGAATCCGTTAAATTCCGCTTTGAAAAAAGAAAACAATGTACAGCAAAATTTCAAAAAAAAAAAAAAAAAGAAAGAAAGAAAAAGGGTAAAATAGAAAAGAAAGAAATGAATTGAAAAAAAATCAAAAAATTTGATGGTAGCATTGTAAAGGCGAGGCATGCACAATAAACTTTGTAATTATCAATATCTGAATGAGAGAAATGTGCTAAAACTCGAACATGATAAGAAATTGAAAATTTAATGAACACATTAATTATAAAAACTATATTTAGTATTTTTAAATAAAGTAAAAAAAAATATTTTATAAATATTAATTTATTTCTTTTATTTAAAAATTTGTAGATGCCTTATTTTGATGAGGTGGGGAATTATAAGCGGTTCCGTGAATGAAGAACTAATGAAATTGTTATGAATTTGTAATATTGCTTCTCGCACATGTAGTTTCTTGATAAGGAAAATAATTTTACAGGCAACTGTAATAGCATTGGCGATTATTTTGTGGTTTGGCGACGAATTTGATGATTTTTATATTAAAAATGAAATACCAAGTGTATTCATGTATCTTGGAGATATTTACTGCAGGACTTACGTTGCGTTTCTTTTCTCTGTCATGAAATTATATAAATCTGAGAGTATTCTGTAATGAACAAAAAGATCGATTGAGAGATGAGAAATAATTCTTAAGATACTGTAGAATGTTGATCTCCTAAGAGTTCTCTCTTAGTGCTTTGTGCCGTTGCGGTTGTTCATTATCATTTTTGTCTTATGTGCTTTTACTTAATGTCTATGTAATTCCTTATGCATGCTTAAGTTATGCTTTGCTATCGTGTATTTGTGTTTTTTCCGACATCGTTATTTGCTATCGAGTCTATCGAATTTTCCACTCTGCAACTGGGCCGAGATAACCTGGTTGGTAGAGCGTTGTATCGTATTCCATAGGTTATGAGTTTGAGCCCCGCCGTTCGAAGAATCTCCACATATGCAGTGACTGGAGCGAGTATAAGTCTGTCATGTCACCAAGTCCACCATGTCGAGAGTAACACCACTGGGAGGTAACTGGTTCCGAGATGATCGTTCTCAGATTCAGGTCTAAATTACGGTCTGTAAATGTATGAATGAAGAACCCCCCATAAAATGGGTTGTGACGCGTGCGTAACTAACTCGAAATCTCGCACCTAGATGGCGCTACTAAAATGACAATATTTTAAATTTCTTAAGTATATTAAGCCTATATTTTTTCTTCCCTGAACGAATAGTGACATTTTTAGAAAGACCGTTTTAATATCAGCCCTGTGGGTGTTTAACGGATGTCGCGTTAGTGATCTTGGTGACTTTGGAGATAAAATGAATGATACTGGAAACTTCGAGAATTTTAATAATCCATCTAATAGGAGTTGAGATACTTCCAGAGTCATCAAGATCCGCTTCTCGGGAACTATAAAAGGACGGCTATCTCCAGATGCATTGAATTGAAATGAAATTTGGATTCGAATTCGAATTTTGAAGTAGATTCAATCATCAATCAAAATTTGAGTTTTGGTGGCAAAAAAGTAACGAGTCGTCGGTAGGGTGGTTCAGCAACGGTGGTATTGTTCGGCAAAGTGTCAGCTTTGTGTGGACTTTAAGCATGTACTTAAATGAGATGAGTACCAAACTTGCTGTATATTGTGCAAGCAGCATCGAGTGCTCTGAGGTGTAGCCAGTCGTATCATGTCATCTGGATACAACTAAAGAGACAGAGGAGAATTTCAGCCGTTTGGATATACTTGAACGTGGATTGAATCTACAAAGATTATCTCTCCTACTAAATACTGCCTGGCAACTTTGTGTGTAGTGAATGTTATTATTACCGTTTAAGACTTGTGGGCAACTATTTGTTATAGTGTGCTGATGTGTGTAGTCCTGTCTTTGTCTCTGCTGTACATATTTTTTGTATGAATATTCGTCGTCTTTGTGTTTAAATAAACGTCGTCGTTGCTTTTCTACTGAGATTTGCTGATTGCGTTTTAACACCATACACCCACTACAAGCAAACTTGCAGGGATCTGTAACAATACCTACAATGTTAGTGTAATGGAGTGAAAATAGTTAGTACTTAGTAATGAATTATTTCTTTCATCTGAAATTCTGTTTACTTCAGTATATATTAATTTTAATTAGAAATGAATACATTTAAATGTATTGTCATGGTTCTCTAGAGCATTAAAAAGTTTTATTCAAATTCTGGAAGAATATTTCATTTTTAAAAATCAAGAATACTAAGCAATGTTTATGTATATTACAGAATGTAGATTAATCCACTAAAAGCGAATTTTGTGCATAATATTTTTAAACATTGTTTAAACAAATTAATTCTTTTCAAAAGCAATTACTTGAAATATTACAAACCAGCACAGCTTAAAAAAACTTGCTCATGAAAAGGCAATCAAAATAATTACCATCCATAATGAAATATTAATAAATAATTATTAATAATTCATTTATTTAAGTGGTTTCAAATTGCGAGTTGGTTGGAAATCAAATTACTGGCCTACATTAGGTCGTGGAGAACGAAGCTTATTATCATTTAATGCGGTTAATCAAAGATTCTAATTCAATACCTTCCAGCGAAGCAAGGCGTTACTTCTAAATTTTCAGTAGTTCTTATTAAAGCTTTAATTAATTCGTGCAGCAAACAAATGATGGATTTTTATTCACGTGCAAGTAAAAAAAATGAAAAAAAAGTCGTTTGATTTTTAACTAGACGATCTAAACCTTGTTTCTTTAAAATATCGATTGTAAAAATGAGGTCGATTATTTTAGTGAATCGCATTGTTCATCGTTGCCATCAAATGAGGTTTAAAGTTTGGCTTTTGTATATTCATCTGCTTTTATTTTAAGTTCTTTCTATACAAAACAAAATGAACTTTATTTTTGAACTGGTCGTTTCACAAAAGCCTTTAATTTCGTTATTTATAATTTCTTTTTCATGCACAATAGAATCCACTTCCAATTTTAGAATTACTTCATACAAGTTTAATCTTTCCTTTTATTTTTCATTCTTTCAGTCCTTTCTCTTTTTTTTGTCATCACCTCCTCATAATCCATATTGAGTGATTAAAATTTTTGTATTTTTGTGTTTTGTATACTTTTTTTGCATTTTGTATTCTTTTTCTTTTGTATTTTGTATTCTTTTTCTTTTGTATTTTGTATTCTTTTTCTTTTGTATTTTGTATTCTTTTGTATTTTGTATTCTTTTCCTTTTGTATTTTGTATTCATTTTTTTGCATTTTGTATTCTTTTTTTTTTGCATTTTGCATACTCTTTCCTTCTATTTTACTTTTAATTTAAATTTCCTGAATTATTTATTTCTAAATTCAGTATAGAGTTATGAAATGACTTTTTAAACATAACGCGAAGATTATCAAGTTTAATTGCTTTTTCAACGGCATCATAAACTTCATGGTTTACATCGATGCTTATAGTATGATGACAAGTATATTTTAAAGCAGAGAACACATCGTCATAAAGAGACTTTAACATTTAATTTTTTAATTTGATAATCTAACCGTTTTTTGTGCAAAATGGTAGTATACATCACATAAAGGCAAAGATTTTTATTGCTAATTCCTGCAAATGAAATAAAACATTATCATGTTTGTAGCTTTTTTCTGTCGTTTACAACCGTTTTTTTTTTTTTGTAAGTCCCTTCGGATTTCCTGCTTTTACTATGATTATGTTTAGTAAATATTATTCTTTTCACTATTCCATCAATCTACATTATCCAAACGGGGATGGAGGAAGTAATTGAAGTGACAATGTAATTAAAACTAATTAGAAACACTTCGAGTAACAATGGCGTCATTTAGTAGAAGAGAAAACAATTTTGATAATTATCGTGAATTTGAAAGCTAACAGAGGGCACAAAAAATAGAAATGTAGAAAAAAAATCGTTTTGAATAGCATGTTTTGATAAAAGTCAGTGTTTGCATTATTTATCTTGAATACTTTTTTTTCAACATTACAAATGCATTTTTAGTTCTTAAATTTAAATGCTTCGATAAGATAAAAAATATAGTTCGGAAGTTCTCCAAAATGGATCAGGTGGTCGGCGAAATAACCTACAGTGTTCATTAACGGATTGCTACTCTTTATTTGACAAGAAAATGTGATACACCATTCGCAAACTCCAGCGGAGCGTACAAAAAATAATATTACTAAACAACAAAATACAAGAAGAAAATCTTTAATGAGGCGTCATATCAGTACAAAACTTTAAGAGAGAATTCGTTAGAGAAATATTGCTAAGACCATTGATAACCATTGGTATACCATACACCATATACATTGATACACCATTGGTACACCATACATCATATACATTGATACACCAGTGGTATACCATACACCATATACATTGATACAACATTAGTACATCATACATCATATACATTGATACACCAGTGGTACACCATACACCATATACTTTGATACACCATACACCATATACTTTGATACACCATATACATCGATACACCATTGGTGCACCAGACATCATATACATTGATACACCATATACATTGTACATCATTGGTTCACCATATACATTGATACACCATTGGTACGCCATATGCATTGATACTCCATTGGTACACCATATACCTTTAATGTGGAATCATAACAGCATAAAGCTCTAACAGAGAGCTCGTTGGAGAAATATCTCTAGGCTTCTCTCTTGAACTCAATAATAATTTATTCCCTCTTTTCGTACTGCTCCCCACACGATATACTTTGATACACCATACACCATATACTTTGATACACCATATACATCAATACACCATTGGTACACCATACACCATATACACTGATACACCATTGGTACACCATATACATTGATACATCATTGGTACACCATATACATTGATACACCATTGGTACACCATATACAAGGTGGCCAGAAATAAAACACCCCTACTCTGACCTCCATGGATATCGAACTACTCAGTGTAAAGGCTCAAAATTTTGTACACATACTATTCAAAATATGGGGAAACGGATTTCACGAAAAAAAAATTAGTTCCTGAAATCACCGATAGGTGGCGCTGCACAACTGGAACTATGATCAAAAGACACAAATAATAATAAAAATTAAAATGTTTATGCGGAATGGAATGCTTCCATGCTTCCTTTTTAATTTTTCTGCCCCTTATGGAAAATAAAAATAGTAAAGAAGCTAGAACTCCCGTTGTAACTGCAATTTCATACTGTAACCAGAAAAATTTGCATAAAGCATGGTTAGAAGCCATGTTCTGGGTATAAAAGAAGTTAAAAGGTGGGGAATGTCATTCTTATTAGTGATGGCTGTCACGCTGCCAGAACGCGCTTTGCTTGTGAAGTTGTTTTACGAGAATAAAGGAAATGCTCCAGCAGCACTTCGAGAGTTTCGCCGACTTAAGGATTTGCGTAAGGGACCATTGCTTCCACAAGCTCTCAGGAGAATGATCGCTCGATTCGAGGAAACTGGACATCTTGGAGTTCAGCCTGGTCGAGGACGCAAACCGGTTCGTTCAGATGTCGTTGAAGATGTTGCCACCGGTATTGTTGAACAGTCAATGGATAATGTTTTAGGCTGCAGTAGTGCACGTGCAGTGTCACGACACTTGGGTGTTCCCTATAGCACAGTGTGGAACGTACTCAGAAAAATGGTGCATTGTTTCCCGTACAAAATCCGCCCTAATCAACAATTGCTGGCCACAGACAGGGAGATGCGACTGACCTTTGCATTGACATTTCTTGCTAGAGTTGAAGTGGATGCATCGTGGCCGTGGCAGATTCTGTGGAGCGATGAGACCCATTTCCACCTCAGTGGAACAGTGAACACCCATAACTGTCGCATATGGGACACGACAAACCCCCGTACCTTCCAAGAGATTCCACTCCACTCACCGAAAGTTACAGTCTGGTGTGGATTCACAGCCACATTCATCCTTGGACCGTTCTTTTTCGAAGAGGTTACTTCCAATGGCCTTGAGACATGTACCGTGACGGCCAACAGGTACAAAAGGATGCTCGAAACATTTGTTGTACCCCATTTGCAGCAGCGCCAATGCCTTGACACCATTACTTTTATGCAAGATGGAGCACCTCCACACATTGGACTCCCTGTGCAACAGTTTCTTCGCCAACATTTCACCACTGACAGAATAATCAGTCGCGCGTTTCCGACAACTTGGCCATCTCGTTCACCGGATCTTAATCCGTGTGATTTTTGGCTTTGGGGACACTTAAAAAACCTTGTTTATCGAGAACGTCTGATAACCTTGGCAGATTTGAAAGAGAGTATCAGTCTGCATGTGAGAAGCATCTCAGATGACCAGTTACGATCCGCAGTTGAACAAGCTGTCCACAGACTTCACATTTTACATCTTCAGGAAGGGAACCATATTGAGCAGCATTCCCTGCATCGATAACGTCCTTGTTTCATGTATGCTTGGTACTTTCAAATAAAATGTGTTTAAAACGTGTTTTTGTGTCTTTTCAGCATACGTCCAGTGGTACAGCGCCACCTATCGGTGATTTCTGGAACTAAATTTTTTTTTCGTGAAATCCGTTTCCCCATTTTTTGAATAGTATGTCCACAAATTTTCAAGCCTTTACACTGAGTAGTTCGATATCCAGGGAGGTCAGAGTAGGGGTGTTTTATTTCTGGCCACCCGGTACATCGATACACCACATGATACATCATTGGCAAATCCCAGCAGAGCGTACACGAAACAGTGTTACTACTAAACAGCAACATACAAGCAGAAAACCATTAATGAGGAATCATAACAGAATAAAGCTCTAAGAGGGAACTCGTTGTGAAATATCACTAAGTTCCTCGCTTGAACTCAACATATAACTACTTCCCTCGTTTGTATAACTCTTCACATGATTGACGTTAATCTTTTCAGTTCGATTCCGTTTTTTAGAACTGCTGTGATAAACCATGAGATATTCTAGAAAAGTCTAACACCAAGCGTGGTACGCTTACCTCCAGGGGTACAATAATTGTTTGATGGGGGTACAACTGAGGCAAAAGTCAACTGTCGGAAAATTGCGTGCCTCCGTCCAAAATGAAAGAAGGTCCAATCATCTGTGATCCACTGTCCCTCCCTACATGACAGAAATCGGAGGAGCCTTTGATTTTTGAGACGCACGGGGTTAAGTAACCTCCCCCCCCCCCCGTCACTTTGGCTTACTTTCTTGCATTAGTGCTTGAATGGAAGTGCCTGTTTAGTCTTATAAAGTCTATGTGAAGTTCAATTTTCAGCATTTATAGAGATTAAGTCGAAAAAAAGGAACAGACTATTGGACTTGGAACCGCATCTGAGATTAAAATTAATAAACAGGGAACCAAATTATGACGATCTGTCATCTCAGCACAAACAATTTGATACTTCTTATTGATCAAATAAATGTTGGTTACAATATAACTTTTATTTATATTTTATTATGAAAAATTTTATTTCTCTTTTCTTATTATTAGTGTACGTCACAAAACTTAAAAATAATAAATACATTTTTTATTGTTATTAAAATACATCCATTTTTTGTTTGACGAAGGATACTCAACTTGAAACTAGCTCTAATGACATAAACACCAAGATTATCAAATATTCGGGATCCTTCAGTTTTGCCATCAAAATGTCATCACGACTATTGGATTGTTGACACGGCGTTCATTCATCATCTATTATCTGTAAAATTCTTTTTCTGATTACAGAACTAAATGCTCAAAGAAGCAATATTATAAACTCGTAACACTATATTTCATAATATTTCCGGCAGTATACTATTACACGGGAGCAAGATGTCTCCAATGAGAGCTAAATGCTAGTCAAGTCGCCAAGTGAAGCGAATGACAAAACAAATATCGCCAAAACAAAAAACACGAACAAAGTCGTCAAGTGAAGCGAGTGACAAAACAAATCTCGTCAAAACAAAAAAAGCTAACAAAGTCGCCAAGTGAAGAAAATGGCAGAATGAGCAGCAAAATAATAGTCGATAGTTTTTTGGTAATTTTTCATTTTACTCGACTAACGATTACTGGGCGACTTTTTGGCGACTTTTTTGTTGCGCCCGTATAACGGAAAAATACCATATTTCTTCATTAGAAGATAAGCAAGGATAAAATGGCAGAATAAAGTCAATGACTAATTTAAATTTTCATTTGAGGGAATTCCTAGACTAAAAAGAGAAACTATATTAAATAAAACTTATTATTAAATTTTTATTTGAGGTAATTCCTAGACTAAAAAGAGAAACTATATTAAAATTAATATCTAATTTTGAAAACTTCGACTCTCTATCCTCAAGTGAGTAGTTACACGCCATTCGCATCGCTACGCTGAAAAGTATAAGAGATGGTTAATAACATAACAAATTTTTATTATTTTGTTCATAAAACGGAGGAATAAAGTATTTTAAAACATGTTTTATTCTGAAATATCAGAATATAAACTTTATTCTGAAATGTATTGCAAATAATGTATTAAAAAAATTCTCGGTTTATTTCTTGGAGTACTTATTATCAATTATCTCCTAAAAAATTCTTTTTAATGAAAAAAATAGCGCTGAATTCTCAAATGTATAAATAAATGTAAATAAAAATATTAATTTTATTCTGGCATTAAAGTAGATTATATATATAAATGGAGATTATATATATATTTCCCTCTGTTACTTTTCGATTAATTACTTGTGATTAAATTTGAAAGAATCCTTTTTGATAAAATATGTTTGCACAAAAGAAATGAATAAATTTTAAACGTGATTCCAAGGCGAAATTTTAGAACAGCATTCTGATGCATTTATGATATTTTCTTGTTTTAAAAATTTCTTTTCCGGGTTATAAAAACACAAGATCGAAAAAATTGGAAAAATGTTTCTGGAAAATATTTTTAATTTATTTATTTACAAAAGCAATCCTATTTGTAATAATTATGTTAGTTTATGCCAGGATTACATTTGACAGAACTTTTTAGTAACTTATTTACCTAGCATAACTTGAATTCATATAATTAAACAATCTTTGAAATCAGCCCTTTTTTTATTGCTGAATAGATGTCCTTATTTTTACCTGTTCTTTTCTTCTATAAAGAGATGTTTGACATTGCATTAACCTAATTCTATTAAGTATAATTAATTTTTAGTATTATATTTCTTTAATTAAGTTGAAACATCAATATATATATTTAGTATTTTTCAGGCGTTAAACAAAAGAATTTTAAAAAAGGATTTTTTTTCCCCTTTGTCTGGTCATAATATGCTATTTCTGCATGACTATTCATAGTAATGATGTTTCTATTTCCGTTTAAATTCTTTTTCAGCAGACGATTTTCAATTCATTTGACAGCGATAAATCAAAATGTCAGCTAATTTCATTTACTATTTCCTTACATATTTTTTCCAGACGATTTTTGTTCTTTAACGGACATTTGAGATGTTCATTTACTTTTCATTTAGTTGTGATGGAAATAAATATTTAGCGATTTCTTTTCTGTTTTTGCTCCTTTTTCTTTCAATACATCGTCTTGTTTCTAAAATTATTCAAATAATTCTTCTATTTTAATATGATTAACACAGATAAATACCTAATCATGTACTAAGCTGTGCTCAATTGGAGCGCATCATTCAAATCACTGGAAATAGTAAGGATATTTTTTGCTGGAATTAACAGGAAAAACATTAGAAGAATTATTTAAAAAGGAAATTGTGATAATAATGTAAGAATAAATTATTAAAAAGATATGATCAAGTAGTGCAAACGATTTTATTTTTGTACATTTTCTTGCTAATAACTTTTTCTGCAACTTTTTTTTTATTTTATGAATAATTTTACATTACCTTACAAATTAAACATGCTTATTTAAACATATACTGAAATTATTTTCAACATTTTTAATCTTTTAATTTCGAACATAAAATTCGTTGCTGTAAATTTTGAGCTTTATAATTTCTTTTTTTTTTGTATCAATTGAATTGTTTTAAGTTTTCTTCAATTTTGGAAAAATTAATAAAAAGATTTAAAAGGGATTTTCTTTAATTTAATTTCGAATTTCTTTTCCAAAATATCATAGCACCATAATGTTTTAGGATTTGTTCTTCAGTTTTTACATTATTTTCACTCAATAAAATTCATGTATTATGTTCATAAAAATTACACTTAATACCTTCACAATTCACTGGGATACCCATCTAGTAATAAAACTAAGGAAAAATATTTTTTTTTAAATATTCTTTAAAATATCTAGAAAAACTTTCATTAAAAGTATAGAAAAATGTAAGGATATGAAACAAATATAGCTAGTTCTTTTTTTAAAAAATTTTTGTGGAAAGTGCTAAAATACATTCATAGTTATTGAAAAAAAGTTTAAATATCAATAATTTTTTATTAATTTGACTTCCAATTCTAATTTGGATTATTCTTTCAATATTAGTATCTACTATATGAGAAATATAATTACATAGTAGATTAGCAATTCTAGATCCAAAGGTCTACCTATCGGCTATTTCAAACAATTTTTCCATCATGCATTGAGCATATCACTTTTTTTAATGTCTTAAATCATAATGTCCTTTTTTCTAATGTCACAATTTAAGAATATCTAATTTGTAAACTTCATAACTTCAAAAATTTTAGATAATGACTTTTTACTTCATTATAATTTTTTAAAATATGCGATAACTTTGGTAGAAAGATCGGTTCAAATAAAAAATAAAATCCTTTTAATTTTAATATTTCCCAATCAAAATTCATTCAAGAATTTAAAAAGAAATATGTTATAAAATTTTAATAATCGATTCTTGTAGTTGATTATCAGTGATGCATTAATATTTGTTATTTAAATCGCGTGAATTACTTGTTAAAAAATATCGTTTGTCAAATATTTCCTGAATCATTTAATGTCATTTTTATTGTTTTATTTTTCTAATCAGAGATTAAAGTCGTTAGTTTAAGCTTAAGTGGAATTTAAGTAAAACTTAAATGAGTTGCAAACTGAAACTAAGTTAACAATATTCTTTTTATTGAGTAGGAGTTGAATAATTTATTAAAAGTATAAAAATTATGATTTTTCTAAATAAAACAATTTTAGTAAATATAAAAAATAATTTTAAAAATTGTATTTGAATGTTTATTAGCAAACTTTCAGCAGTCAAACCTTTTGACAAATGTCTGGAATCTTCGATTTATTTAAAATGGATTTTCTTGGTAAAATTTAAATTTTTCCAGAAATGATATTTGATATGAAGAACGATTCTTCCTTATCCGAATGCAGCACGCGTATGGTATTGTTAGATAAATGAAAACGTGGTGGGATTTTCAATTATTTAATTCATAAGAGACATTCTGGAATGTTCTTGTGAAAGATAATAATGGTAATGAGCTTGAAGCCTGCGGTTAGACACTTTATTATTCTGATTCGTGTCATTTGCTTATTATGAACGAACAAAAAGGTATTCTCTTTTTTTTCACTTTTTTTCATATAAGAGAGTGGTCATTTGCATATTGGTTTTCTTTTTGCACTAATTTGTTACGGTATTATGCAGATGGCTTTTTAATATCAATTAATAATTCGAAAGTTAGTTGAATCCTGCTCACGTGATCTTCATCAAGTGTACTGTGCTACATAATTTCGGATCTCTTTGCTCATCTAGAAATAGGGAAAAAGAGTTTGTATTTCAAAAAATGTATTACAACTTTCCATTATACTTTAGGTGACATGTGAAGCTCGATGCATTTGTCAAATGACTGAAACAGAATAAAAAAAACATGCAATCAGATTCTAAATGAGTATGTATAATTATTTTTGCTATGTTACTTTAACAATGTGGGAGAACTTTTCAGACACTAGATGAGTATGTGTAATTATGTCTGACAGGCTATTGAAGCAATGCGAGATTATATACAATCAGACACTAGATGAGCATATGAATAGTTGTGTTTGTCATGCCATTGTGAGACAACATAAATCAGACACTAAATGAGCATGTATAACCAATTATTTTCCTTTTGTTACTTTAACAATGTGAGAAAACATAAGTCAGACACTAGATGAGTATGTGTAATTACGTCTAACATTCTATTGAAGAATGCGAGATTATATACTGTCAGACGCTAGATAAGCATATGAATAGTTATATTTGCCATGCCATTTTGAGACAGCATATATCAAACACTAAATGAGCATTGATAATCAATTATTTTCGTTATGTTACTTTAACAATGTGTGAAAACATTTCAGACACTAGATGCACATACATAATTATGACTGCCTTACCACTGAAGCAGACACAGATAACATGCAGTCAGACGCTAGATGAGCATATGAATTCATTGCGCTTGTCATGTCACTTTAACGTTGTGAGGCAGCATGTTGTCAGACATTAGATGAGAATGTGCAATCAGTTATGTTTGTCACATAACTGATTACATGTTCCTTGTTATGTACATGCACCTTGTTACTTTCACAAAGCAACATGAGTTAGACAATAGACGAACATGTGTAATTATGACTGGCATGTCAATGAGGTTATGTGCTATAATATACTGTCAGACACTAGATGAACACG
>JAPMOQ010065491.1:230466-241219 GCA_026543055.1 Argiope trifasciata | reverse complement strand
CGTTCGCTCGGCAAACGGAGACAGAGAGGGTCATTTTGCTCCGAATATGAATCTTTGATACGCAACAGGGGGCACATAGTTTTGCCATGAAACACTTGATTAGGCTTCATCCTTGGTGGCATCTAAAGGTGATACTTTTTTCTCCATTGTAAATAGTCTGTCCTGTCATAATTCTTAATGTCTTTTCTGTATTCTTTGCTGTAAATACATTTAACTTTCTTATTCAAAAGCTTCTCTTTAATCAGTGACCCTAGACACTGATCGAAATGTGGTTGAATGGACATTCTGTCCCATCCAATTCCTACATGTATAACCGATTATTTTTGTCATTATTTTAACAATGTGAGAAAACATAAGTCAGACACTAGAGGTGCATGCGTAATTATGGTTGCCATACCATTGAAGCAGTGATGCAGTCAGACGCATTTTATCTGCTCTCATGTTTCATTATTTCTGAAACAAGTTTGATGAATCTCTTAACTTACTTGAATATATTCCGCAGTAATTTCAAGAAAAATGTTAAAAATTTGAGTTTAGATGGAAATTTTCTTCTCCAGCAACGACTCCAACATGCTGCATGTAACTTCAAAATGTGGTGCCTTTTTCATTGTAACAGCAGTTGCATACAAACTACAATCCCCTTCATCAATGCCATTGAAAATTTGTGTTAACATTCGAAACCGCGGTCCTAAAAATTAGAACAAAAAATCAAAGTGAGTTTTGTTCTAAATCATTAGAACAAAACTCGTTTAAAGCAAGTGTTGCAAGAAGAATGGGGGTAAATTATCTTCAGATACCACAAAAATTTGGTCAAACTGGTCGTACTAATATTAGACACCATTATAGAAGTCAAAAGACATGCAACTAAGAATTAACACTTTTTTTGTATATGAAATATTACAGAAATTTCATTGCTGTAATCTCAATTTTTTGTGGCAAAAAAATCTGCATATGTTTATTTATAATGCTTCAGAATTTTTTTTTTTTTGATTTTTTCTTTGGTTGTTCTTAATTTTTACTTTAAATTAAAGCATTTATTATATGTAAAAATAAAAACACTTCAATTAACAAACAAAATAATTCGCACTTCTCGTTAATGTGTTATTTATGATTAAAGTCGGATTTATCTGTTGAAAGTAAGGTGGATTCATAATTGTTTGAGCCATTGTATGTGCTGATGCTGAAATTCACTTTCAATTGGTCGCTAAACAATACATATAAAACTACTTGTTTTTCTGGTACTTATACATTTATTGTATTCCAATAATTAATCGCTAAAAGTGATTGAAGATAGCAAGTAAATATTACTTTTAAAAATTGTATGGCTTATGCAAGAGATTAATACCTGACAAATAATGGTTTTCTTAACTATTCTGCAAAATGCACACATCTTACTCTTTAGTTTTTACTCTTAAAATTTTACAATAAAAAGATTTAATATAGAATAATGCGAAAAAACTTTGAGAGTACTGTGAAATAGTTCTCTGCCTGTTAATAAGGTAAATAATTTTTATAAATCTGTTAATAAAATTGATAAATATAAGTTCTTAAAAATATTTTAATGTGGAAATTTTATGAAAATATTTCATTCTTTTATTTTTTTATGATCATATGCTGTGCTGTGCACTAAATACTTATTGAAATTGAATCAAAGCGAATTAATTTATGCTGCTTAAAAATTTAATATTAATAACAATGCTTTATTAAAAACTAGCCGCCTTTGGTGACCAGCTGGTTCACCAAGAGTAATGAGTTTTAAAATTTTCAATTAAATACTTATGTGCCTTGCTCTCTTCATAATTTCTCTGCCAGATATACTTAAACTTCGATAGTCATGTAACTAATATTATTATAGTTACTGCGATTTATTGCGATTATTTGTTGATTGCACTATATAACTCTCTGACTCGCAATAAGCTGTCATAAAGTTATGTGGAAAATATCCCCTTTTATATTTGTTCCATAACATTACATTTCGTTTTAAACACGTGCTGAACATCACACTTTTCCCGGTTTAATTTGCAATAAGAGTTAATTAAATTATTCAGTTTCAGTTTTTGTCAAAATGACGGCAGTCACTGGTACATTCTTAAAGTGCTCTTGCATGTTAAATTCTACTTCAATTTTGTAAGAAATAAATTCTTAGAAAATATGATTCTTTATTTTTTTTAATTCATTAAAAATAGAAACTGAATTTATAGCTTTAAACATTGATATCAATGAAAAAAAGTCATCTTTAAAAAGATTAAAAAAACAATTTTATACAGTTATAATTTTGAAAGTTATAGCCGAAAAATTCAGAATGTTCGCGTAATTTTAATTAAAGTTTTAAAAAAATCCGTCTAGATATACTTTTTCATCCGCCAAAGTAAATATGTATATACTAAGTGATGTATCTCTAGGTCATGGTCTGGTGTTTAGAGCATTAACAAACACAAGCACGCACACACACATATTCATTCATATACGCAAACATATATTCATTTGATTATCAGCCTTGGCGTTGATTGGCCTGAAATGGTATTTTTTTAATGGTGGACGAAAAGATCTAAAAGAGAACTTTTTAAAAATAATATTTCTTTTTTTATAAATCAGTCAATTCTAATTATTGTTAGAAGACTAATGGATTAACATTCTTAAAATATTCGTAGCTTTGCTTTAAATATTCGTAAAAATATTTTGTTAAATATGACTCACAGAAAAATTCATCAATGCACTTTTTATTTCAAGTTACATAAAATGTAATCATTATTATTATCATTATTGTAATTATTAAGACCAAGTTTACAGTAGATAACAATATGCACGCCAATTGTTAATGATTTATAAATTAACCATTTGGCTCGAATTTTAATGCGTATCCTGTATAAATTCAAACATGTTTACCATAAACAAAATGCTGATTTACTAAATTAATGATATAGATATTGCAAACGATCATATAAACTTCTGCCTTGTATTTATTTTTTAGAAAAAATAACATTTAATATTTATTTAATTTCATCCAATCACGTATTTTTCGTTTGTTTTAACATTTTGTTTTGTATGAAATATATTGTTGAAATTCATAGTTAAAAAATTTCTTTAAAAATTCGTTAAAAATAGAAATTTAAGTTGTATGTCAAAACACTGATATCATTAGAAAGTAAACTTTTTATTCTTTAACTTGATGTAAAAATCAGCTTTATGCAATAATATTTTCGGAAGTTATAGCAGAAAAACGTCGAAATTTCGCTTAATTTTTAATTAATTCGAATTCTAATTAAAAGTTCGAAAAAAGGCTCTGAGGTGCACATTCCTGACCTCCAAGGTATACATGTACCGAATTTAGTAGCTGTATGTCCGATGGTCTGGCCTGTAGAGCGCCAACACACACACACATTGAGCTTTATTATAAGTATGGACTAGATGGATTGTTTTAATATTTAACAGTTTATTATTATCACTATAGCAACATGCATTAAAATCGTCTGCTACTATTAAAAAGGTCATTTTTTTACATGATTCTTATTAAAAATTAAGACAAATAGCATGGAATCGTAAAATTATACTGTATGAAGAATTTCTTAAATTTTTTTACAATAATTATTATCTATGAAGATTAATTATCGAATCATTATCTAATCTAAATCTTTAATCATTATCTATTAGTTTAAATTAAAACCCTGTGAACAGAGTAATGCAATAGAACAATGATTTTAAGTTCCTTAAATATGAGGAATTCGTGAATTTTATCAATAAATAAGTGTCTCTTAAGTTCAGATTATCGTTCTATTTTATTTCAAGGACAAACTTGTTTTTTGAGATAAAAATATGAGTTTAGATTGTTTACTTAAAAAATAATTATAATTTCTATTAATCTCAGTTTTATCTAGGTTCCAAAAAAAGATTATTTTTAAGCGATTTTTCCGTCTTCATAGAGATTTAAATTTTTACTGAGGTTTGGAATTCTTTCTTCTTCAAGCTGTTAATAATCTCGAACAAAATAGCGCTCTCTTTCCGTCAGTTCATGAGCTTTAAAAATCTTTAGCTTATTATTCCATTGTAATCATGGTGCGCAGTCAGGGTTATCGTTTGTTCCACATAAATAATTACTGTAACTAATGGTGGCAGTATGCCATGACCATGTATTGTTTAGCAGCAACATGATGAAAAACAGGAAAATTTATCTTAATTTTTCAAGGTTATCTGATGGTGAATGAAGACTATTATGTGATTACGCGTTGCTATTTATATCACATTCTTAGAACGAAGATCGTTAGTCTTGTATACAGATGAAAAGCATGAAAAAATATATTCAAAGCAAAAAGGGACAAACAAAATGTGAAGAATAACATATTTTATTTGAAAATATATATATATTTTTCAGGTCATTTGGTCATTGTTAATATCTGAATTGGAAAATTTGTAGACATTTTACTTGTAATCAAAGTAATTTATAAAAATATAAAATAGTTTTAATTGCAATTTTGACGATATTAAGTAAAAATTTAGAAAAAATGCTTAAAATTTCAAAATATTCATAAGATCAAAATCTTTTAGAATTACAGAAGTTTGTGGAATTCTATATTTATTTAAATAGTTATTTCTTTATAAATTTTCAGCTACAATTTCTAAGGAATTAAAGCTATCAAAATTTCCATCTGATAGGATACAAGATACAGAATCAATTATCATTCAATTTAACAAATTTATAAAAAATTTAATTATAAATTTTTATGTATAATTTAAGCAAAAATATCGTCTGTGTACAAATGCTAATTTTCTCAATTTAAACTTCTTCTGAAATAAAAAATTGAAAAACATTTTTTATACAAAAACTCTTCTGAAAACAAGTCGGATTGAAATCGTTTGCTATTAATTTTATCACTATTTAATTTCTGCTTTCATCAATGTATACAAAAAATGATTCATAGCTATTTATTATAATAATTATTCTTCTAAAAATGATTAATTAAGTAAAACGTGTATGAATTTTTTTTAAAATTAAACACGTCTTGTTTTATTAAAAAAAATTCTAACACTTTGTCTTTTTCTTACTTTGATGGTTCTCTTTCTCTACTTTATAATTATTTTTATATTCTCGTTAAAGAATCATCTTGAGAAGAGATATAACAATTACTAAAAAGTTGGCATTTGGGTTTATTTAAATGATTATCTTACAAGTGTGTATAAGTAACTTGAAACCCCTTGTAGATTCATATCATATTTTGAACTCAGACTATCTACAATAACAATTTGTTTTTCTTAACACGAACTCGGATTTTTTCCTTGCTTTTTTAAACTGAACGAAAACAAGTCTTATATACAGAAATAATCTGTTGTGTCTATTATTGTTTGTTAAGCAGGTGCATTTTAATCACTTCATTTAATCAAGTGCAATGGCACGCACTTTCACAAGATATGTACATATTCAATTATTACTTTCACTTACTTGCATGTTATTTACATCAGTCTTTCTAGTGGAACGGTGAAGTTTATTTTTAATGAGAAAACTCTAGAAATAGCAATTCAATAGAATTTTTCTTCAGATAAGAATTAAGTAAAATTGAGGCAATTTTGACTATAAAAATCTTTCGAAATTAAATTGCAAATAACTGGGGTCTTTCATATTAAATATGATATCTTATGCAAAATTTAATTTATATATAAGTAAAGCTTCAGTTTTAAAATATTTTAGAATATATGTTTTTAAAGTATTTGTTAAGACTATACATTCAAAATCAAGAATTTTGGATAAAACTAGTATAATTTGTGAATGTAAGATAAATAATTACAGTGAATTTGTTTTCTTCTCAAAATACTTAAAATCAAAGTTTGAAAAATATTGAATATGGGGTGACCTAAAATCTGTAATAAATTATTATAAGAAACTTATTAATAATATATTACTATTCATAAATAAATAAAAAAAGTAGGTTTAACAAATACACAATACTATTACGGAATGAAATTTTATAAGAATATAATAAAACAGAATTTTATATATGAGCAACAAAATTTGAATGAAAAAATATGTCTTGAGGAAAAAGACAAAACATTGTATTACATTATCTTAGTCAAATAAAAATCCAATTAATAGGAAAATTGCATTTTTAAAAGTTAAATTATAAACTTTCGCCTCTTCAAATCTGTACCTATAGTATAATTCGTAATCAAAGAAATATTCTTTGCTTCTTGAGGTTAAAGTGTTATTTTTGTAAAGATATGAATGAAATCCTTAGAAAATTCTAGAAAAATGAAACATTCATTTTCTTTGGAGAACTGTTACTGGAATGCACAAATTGTGGAAAAATTTTGAAAATGGAAATATCTGTTTTCACTACAATATAATTGTTGTGGTAATAGGGGACATTCTAGAAAATAAGAAAAAATATTGGAGTAATAGGAAAACACTAAAAAACATAAACATTTATTTTCACTGGATGAAAAATCTAAAAATTGAATTTTTTTTTATTTCTTTTGATTTAATTTTTAGAAATCGACGAAGTAAAATATCATAATAATGTCATCAAATGAAAAATGTGACAAAATATCAAAAAACAAAATAACGAATATGTTTTTACAATGGAACAATTTTAGTTGCTTAACATAAAACCACAATCATTTTGTATCACACTTTATAAATGACATTCTAATGCAAAAACCAAAGAATATTCTCCTGTCATTCTTCTCATTTACTTATAAGATAAGCATTTAATATGCTAGTGTTCAAGTGTTTAGAACTGTACCATAGTAAACAGAGCTGACTATTCACTATAAACATCTCTTGTTCATCGATTTCGTACAAAATTTAGAATCTCTTTGGAATTTTGTATATAGATTATATACTGAGATACATTTGACAAGAATGTTGTGCTTTTTTCTTTGCTGTTAACGAGCAGGGAAATTATCTGGCAAAACACTACTTTTATGTGTATTTATTTCTCCTTTTTTGAGAGAGTCATATTCCCGAACCTATGTCGATGTGTCTTTGAATTTTCGCATTCACGTACATCATGGATAAACAGACTGAGAAACAGTAAACCTGTCGATGGATTTGTTTCAAAATTTAATATAAATAATTTTAAAAATTTATTTGTAGCATTAAAATAAAATCGTTTATAGTAAAATCCTACATAAGAGTTATTAACTTTCCATATTGCATCGTAATTTATTCTATTTATTTAAAAAATGGATTCATAAACAAATAGATTTAGCGTAATTTATTTTCGTCCGAAATCTCATAGAAATTTAGAATTTAAAGAGAATTCCATATACCTGTTTTATATATATTTCCTTGATTCAAATTTATAATTTATCATATTTCGAAGAACACAGATTGATAAATTTGTTTAAAAATCGCATTTTTAAGCTTAGAAATCTCTGAAACAAAGAAACACACTCCACAAAATCAGAATTATTGTTTAATAATAATGCATCACCTTGATATTTTAAATCATTTACGCGAAAGCATCTCAGGTTCACAAAACTGACACAGACAAAAAGTATCAGTTGCTTAGTATCCGGTTTTTCACTCTACTGATAATCTTTTTGACTTAATTCATCTTTGATTGGATGATACTATATCCAAATATCAATCTGATTAAAATATTCGGTAAATATAACCTAGTTCACCGCTCCATCTCGGCAAAGTTATTGGCATTTGCGATTTTTTTATAAATATTTTATCTCTAGCCTTATGTAACGGTTAAAGTACCACTGAAGAATTCCCTACTCCAATGTTAAATATACGCACAAAGGTCTTCTCTTCCTTTTCTCATCCATCTTCCAATCAATGTCAAAACAAGGTCACACGCACATAGTTATCAATACCTATTCCAAATAAGCGAAATCCCTAATTGGGTCATAATCGTATTATTATCAGCTATCAATCTATGTGCACAAGCCAAAACTTATACTCACCAAGAGCTATATTTTGTTCCGCAGGGATAGAAAATTGATTACTGGTAGTATGAGGTACAATGATAATATCAGTATCAGCTTGTGCTTACTAGAAAACCAAATATTACCTCAACATTAATTTGGTGGTTGAACTTCTGATTATTATCTTCAGACGAAAAAAATTGTTTGGTATAGAATAACTAACTCTTATCTCGATATGAACTACCATCTTCTCTTAAACTGTCACAAGAAATATTAGTAATGCTTAGTAAACAGCTGTTGTTATTTAGCATATTGGTCTTGTTTATGAATACATTTATAAACATATTTTTTTTAAGTAAAATATAAAAAAAAATTATAGATTGTGCAATTTAAAAATTATTTCAAGATATCTGTTATATTTCAGCTAGTGCAGAATAATGTAATATGCAAACCTATTTGTCGTTGATAAGTTTGAACATAAGTTATAAAAAGTATCATGGAAAATACCGTGTTAGAATAGTAGCCTGTCTATGGAATAAAAACACATTTTTTTTACAAAGGACCAGGAATCTGAGATATATGACGTTATCCTTCCAAGCACAATGAAATAAAAAAAGCCAAAGAAATTAAATAAAATTATTTAAGACAATTCATGCTACAAAATCGTGCAACAGAAATCTGAAAAAATAAATTTGCTAAAGGAAATAGCTTTCAATCTTACCAACTTATTCAACAATCCTAAATGTTGAAACCTTCTTTTAAAATCTCAAAAAAAAAAAGAAGTTAAAAGAAAAGGGGAGAAAAGGGCATTTTAAAGCATCAAAATTGTGAAAAATCATTAAAAATAGCATTAAAAAAGTATAATCCAAAGTAATGCAATGCAAGGTTCTAGATCATACGTACCATGGTTAATTTTACATGATCTTATAATTTTTTATTAATTCTCCATAACTTACTGTTTATAGATAATTAAGACTTAATACTGAATGGAAATTACATTAAATAAAATATTAATAACTAAATCAAAAATGTAAAGCTTATTGCTAGTCTTATAATGGAAATACTGCTCCAACAAGAAACTGCCTTCTCTATTTGGTAAACGAGGAAGTCAATATTATCAAAAGCAATGATGATATATTAACTTTATTCTTCATTTAACTGACTAGATATTTTTATTAAAAGGGTTGGGAATTGAAATCAGATTAAACTAGAATTTCAGCCTCTTTCCATAAAATGCGAGGTAAACCTGCCAACGTTACAGATAACTCTTTGATATACAATATGATTCTTTTCTTCAAGCTTTAATAATTTGCATGTTTTATTGAGATGTTTTACATTTGTCCTATTTGCCATTTATAAAAATTGGACAAAAAAGTATCAACCCACTGTTCTTCACGCCCTTGTTACATATTCTCTCCACCAACTTTTCAATTCATCAGAACAATATACCTAAACCATACCATCCTACTTGGATTGAATAATTCAATGCGGAAGTGACACTCTTGACAGAGGAAACTCAGAACACCTATCATGCCTAAGAAAATATTTCACGCATTTCTATTCAACGCAAATTCAGATATTTGCATGTGTAGCAGAATATAAAAAAAATTCAAAAACAACAAAAAGGTTGAATCCTTTAAAAAAAACCATTTTAATATATGAAATATAGAAGTATACTGTAATCTTCAAAAAATTAGATTAGGAAAATCGCCACTTTTCAGACATTCCTGAGTGTTTACAAATTTGATTTTTTTGCGATTACAACTTACTTCTCTACTTCATACACCAAAAAAAAATTTAAATGGCTTCTATCCATTTTTTGTTGTTGTTGTTTCAGACAGTCAGATAGTCCTGAACCTGTCGAGGCTGCTACGGTCAGTGGTGGCGGGGTGGTCGACTGTACACAAGAAGACAGTACTGAGTGCGAAAACTAGATGAGTGTCTATCTAAGCGTTGACACAGTAGTTCAAAACAATTTAAGCTAGATGAATGAAATTTCTTATACGGACATGATCAGATTTGTAGTTTTCTAGCAATTTTTGTGCGAATTTCATGCTTAGGAACTCTATATATCTATCCTGTTAATTCTGAAAATGTGAGATATCCCTTAAGAAGACAAAAAAATGGTTAAATTCAATTCGAAATGTCTTTGTTATTAGTTGCTCTTGAAACTAGCTGATTCATCTAGAATTTTGGTTTCGTTTAGTCTTAATCAAATATATAAGGCGAAACTTCATGATTTCCTTAGGTATGTATTTTTCAGCATTTTATTGTCGCAGTCATTAAAACGACATTATTTATGCCTAATATTTATATGTTGTTGATTCTTATGTCACTTCATAGACAAGCCCTCTGAAAAAATAAACAATTTTAAGCCGAAAGAGCGTCACTTCGTTTAGCAGCTCCATCTAGGGCCATGGGTTCGTCTTAGATACTCATGCGTCATATTTACTTGCAGAACCCTTTTTACAGGGGGTGGGCACATTCACCAGTCTCACAGATAGAGCACAACCATGCCTTAACCTGGACTTGAACCCAGGATTCCCAGATCACGGAGGAGATGCAACCTCACCCTATCCCAAGCCGCTTGCACATTTTTTTTATTTGTGTTTATATTTATATGTTTATGTTTATATTTATATTTATTTTCAGCAGCATTTTGAGATTCACAAGAATGGATAATTAAGCTTGGATTTCGTTTTCACAACATTTTGAAATTCACACAGCAATGTTTTCAGGGTAATCAATGCTGAATTTATCATTTTGCAACATTTTGGGGCTCACTATAACGGATAATCAATCTTGAACTTCCACAAAATTTTGTGATTCGCAACAGTCCTGAATAAAATAATATAATCAAACCTGAATTTATCTTTTTGCAACATTT
>JAPMOQ010065491.1:191428-220466 GCA_026543055.1 Argiope trifasciata | reverse complement strand
GAACTAATAAAGTTTGAAAATATCCTATCTGTAACTCCGAACTGCTCGACCGTAGCGCTTCAAAACCGGCGCCAATCGATTCCTCGTGGCCAAAAACCCCAGACCCCAAGTTTACCGGAGTTCATTAATTCTGGGGCGATTTTCGACTTGGCAACCATTCCTCGTATTATAGTATTAGATATAAGACCAGAGATAAATAATTTCTCCCTTTTTTGAGCTCTTCTGCTCCTTTATCTCTAGTGAACGAACGCTAGTCGGTCATCACTTTTTGAACATAAATTATGCTCCAGGGATATAATAAACGAAGTTAAAAATTCAAAATGTCATTCATTCCCATTTAATTCTCTGAACTTTTTCTGGTGATTAATTCTTGCGATCATGCCTTTTATTTGCCTAACAAGAGAGTCGGATATGTGTCTGACATTCACGCCAAGTTGTAAACTCGATAAGTTGCCAAACATGGCAGTCTTCTTTATGATTTTCTAATAACCTTAAAAGCGAAAAATTAATTCCTCAAAAGTGGCAAATCGCCAATTATCTTGCAGTGCATTTTGAGGCTTTAAAAAGCCCAAACCAAAATAACAGCATATTCCCATAAAAAAATCTTCAGTTTCGTCTATGGAAGGAGGACTTAAGAAATAAAATATAGGCAAAAGAATACAACACTCCATACCTTAGCACATTGTTCTTTTTTTTTTTTTTCATGCTTAGATTCTTTTTTCTATATATTAGCGACAAATAAGCATACATAAAAATTCTATGTCATTTGATAAGCGCCAAAACGGAATTTGAGGTTACACATCTGGTAACCTTTAAAAAGAAGAAGATACTTTTAATTCCTCCCAGCATTACAGAAGGCGGTATATGATTATATACATTCTAATTGTAATATGAAATTGTAAAAATCTGCTCTTTTAGAGCATTTTTGCATATATAAGTGATTTCCGCCATTTTATACTTTAGAAATTAGGTTAATACTGTACTTATTTTCATTGAATAACACTGGAACTTTTAAGACATCTATTTTGGCTTCACAAATTCTTGTCATTCTCTTCCAAATGGCAATTATGTATATACTTTTAATAAAAATGTAGCCGGAGTGAAATCATTACGCAATACGCATGCAAAGAATGTATCATTTTACTGATGCATTTTTTGACAGAGTGGCCTTATCACATGCAAACGAAGTCATATAGACTTTTAAAAAGGTAATGACCTCATAAATGTCACTTTTAATGAGCTGCGATGTCATAATATGGGTTTGATTTAAATTTCGCAAACGCTATCATTTTCAGAAATTCAATTAAAAAGTGCTTACTCTGTGAATGAAACGGCAGAAATCAAAACAATTCTTTGCAGTCTGGCCCAAATTAATGATATGTCTAGGCACACAGCAGGCCGCGACCTCGGGATTGAAAAAACTGTTCTTTAATAGCACTTCGGGGTCGTCGTGCTGTTCATACTCTCCATTTGCTATTTTAAGAACTTGCCGGTGAATAAAAGTTCCTTTTCACCAATTTTGTTTATTCATTTAGTTTAATTTAGGTTCTACAAGAAAGAAGACAGAAAAAATAACCTAAGATTATATTTCCCACTTTCAGTGAACTTGACAGTCCACAAAAATTTTAAAAAGAAACTTCAAATAGTTAATCAACCACTTGCGGTGGAAAAATACGTCATCCACGTCGAGATTTCGTTTGTTTCAAAGAATTACCGACCACCTGCTGCACACATCACCAGGTATTATCTTTCAGGATCGTTGTGAATCAATTTTGTGAAAATAAAATTGAAGATTGATTATCCGTTGTAGTGAATCCCAAATGTTGCGAAATGATAAATTCGGGATGGATTATCCTGAAATGTTGCAAAAAGATAAATTCTAGATTGATTATATTATTTGATTCAAGACTGTTGCGAATCACAAAATTTTGCAAAAATTCAAGATTAATTATCCAATGTACGTCACAAAATTTTGTGAAAATTCAATAATGATTATCCGTTGTAGTGAGCCCCAAAATGTTGCAAAATGATAAATTCAGGATTGATTATCCTGAAATTATGCAAATAGATAAATTCTAGATTGATTATATTATTTGATTCAGGACAGTTGTGAATCATAAAATTTTGTGAATACTCAAAATTTATTATTCGTTGTAGTGAGCACCGAAATTTTGCAAAATGATAAATTCGGGATTGATTATTCGGAAAACAATCCTGTGTAAATTCCAAAATGTTGTGAAAAGAAATTCCACGTTTAATTATCCATTCTTGTGAATCCCAAAATGCTGCGAAAGTAATTTCAATCTCTACTAAACATAAAATATACTCTAAAAGATAGATACTAGAGATAAATATAAAAGTCAATATAATGCTCGTGACCAATCGATTGAGATCATTTGTTGTAACATAGCTTTTAAAAAATGAATTCAATTAGAAGATATAAATCTCTTTCTGATTTCTAAAAAGTGCCCTCGATACTAGTTAGAGTGAATTGTTTTGGCATGCGCACCTGTGAATCTCTTTTCATCCCAAGTAGTTAACCTAATTAAACATATCAAATGTCTCGGTAAACATTATGTTGACTTTCAATTCAATCGGTGTCAACACTCATGGACTGGAATAACATTTAACAGACGAGATCCATTTTTTTTTTGGAACTCCGACAGGCTGTAAAAATAAACAGAAGTATAAAACAAAATGTATTAATAAATATTAAGTCGAAACATGATTATTCGGCAAAATCGCTGAGAAAATCCAGACATTTATCCCACAGGTGGAGTATGTTTTCAATTCCCATTTCAAAGAGCATCGCCACCAAGCATTAAGGGGAAATGGGCCTTAACGTTTGTTTGAAGCTCTTTGAATATTTTTTTTACTTTCTCGAACTCTAGGTTTTCTCGAATCTCCTCGTCCATAAGTTCAAAAAACACTTTTTTGGCACTCACATATTCCACGTAAGCTGGGCATTTTGCGTTCGAGTCTATGGTCCCGGGCATGATTGCTCTTCCTCTTTTTTATTTGCAAGATGAGTGAATGTGCCCTCTTGTAAAAAGGGGTTGTGTAATCGAATGAGTGATGCGTGAGTAGCAAAATCGTACTCTACGTCGTAGTTACTGAAAACATGGGCGCTCCCTATCGTCTAATTTGGTAACAGCGGACTTGTCCATGGCAAGTGCCAAAAGAAACAACACATTGTTTTGATTATAATGAAAGTTTATTTATAAATTTTTAGTATTAATAAGTCTTTTTTATCTCTAGATCAAGTTTCACCAGGTAGTTAATATACACACATACAAAATTTTTAAATAGTGACTTTTGGCGAAAACAATACGCCGTTTGCCGGCGTCCTGGCATCGAGGTTACATGTCTTCCCCGTGATCTGGGCGTCCCGGTTCAGGCATGGCTGTTCTATGTTCTATCTGTGAGATGTATGAATGTTTCTCCCTGTATAAAGGGGCTGTGCAAGCGAATGTGTTATCTTCATATGAGCTCGAAGTCAGACTTCTGCCCTCTGGGTGCTAAGGGGTCTTTACCCTCAGAAGCTACTGCGCCCCCTTTCCGTGGAAACACGAACACGATATCATCATCAATACGCATTTAACGTCTTTTTCAATTCAGATTTTTTATTGATTAAAATTCTAAATTTTATGTGAAATTAGGAATGAAGTCTGATATCCATGAATATATTACGGTCTAAAAAGTTTAGGGATAAGTATGAAATGAATACATTTGTTCCTTTTCCACAGCGAACATTACAATGAGTGTGAAAGTAATTTTTATCCCAGTAACAATTAATTTTAAAATGCAAGTAGAACACAAATATCTTTTTAGTAGTTAAATAAATAAAATAATTCTTATGACACCTTTTATGAGAACATAATTTTTTATTATCTTAATTTTTAATTATTCCTGGCAAAAATAGAAAACTTTAAAAATTATAGAATCACAGCATGATGAATAGAGAATTTCTGCTCAAAATATGATTTAAAATAACTTTCCACAGTTCATTGAGTATGTTATTGACAATCATTGATTGAATTAGTAATCAATTAAATGTTCTAGGATGACAATTATCTATAAGTATAAAAAAGCTCAATGTGTGTGTGTGTGCTGGCTCTCTACAGGCCAGACCGTTGTACCTACATCTACAAAATTTGGTACATGTATACTTTGAAGGTCGGTAATGCGCACCACAGAGCCTTTTTTTGAATTTTTTATTAGAATTTGAATTAATTAAAAATTAAGCGAAATTTCGACGTTTTCCTGCTATAACTTCCGAAAACATTATCGCACAAAGATGAATTTTGCATAAAATTAAAGATTAAGCAAATTGGCTCTCTAATGGTATCAGAGTTTTAACATATAGTTTAAGCTTCTGTTTTTTACGAATTTTTAAAGAAATATTTTAGCTACATTTTTCAACAATATATTTCGGACAAAACAATAAAATTTAATCTGCATGAGCAAGCTACGAGTGAAAGGGAAATATTATCTTGCATTGAATATTGCTATCATATTGAAAAAAGGCTTAAATTAATAAAGAAATAATCATTGCAAATTAAACACATAAAAATGTAATTTTAAGCAAGTGTCTGCATGAAATGAAATAAATATGAAATATGATTTTTTAAAAAGAGAATCTAAAACATTTTTTTTTTACTTTTACAATATTACTAAAAAAATAAATTAGCTTTATTTGAGGCAAACATGGTTTATATACATATTCAATTTAAGGTTCTGGTTAATTTGTAAAACTGTAATAATTGAAATGCATCTATAAAAATGGTCTAAGTGAAGAAAATTACCACATAGTAAGTAACACGAGTCTATAAATACTTTAAAAATGAAGAATGTTCAGCTTTTAAATAAAAAGAGATACAATTCAATCAACTCAGTCTCTAAAACTGACCGATTTATGAATATTCGTAGATCGCTATTCAATAAAAATGGATAATTTTAAACCACTTCATCGACCATTCCAAAGATCAACTTCACCCAATCAACTTCAAGGATTTCTCAAAACTGACAAGCCTAAGAATGCAAATGTTGAATATTCCAAAAATTTCTAGTTAGAATTTCACAAGTCGATAAAATTTGATAGCAGAAAATAGAAACTTTCATTTATTTATTTGAGCGTTGAAGTGTCAGGAATATATCTAGAATATGATTCCTTATAACTAAAAGATGAAAAAATTTAGACTTAATAATTTTTTAATTTGGTTTATAGACCAAAACAAAACAAAATATTATCATACGTATCACTTAAATCTTTTTGAAAGTAAAACTAAAATATTTATTTTATACTGAAATAAGTATTTTTTGTTGAATATTCTTGAAATATTATAAAAAATATCGTAATTATTCAGTAGTTCACATAATGATTCTTTTTTACTTATATTTTTTTAAAAAAATGCTTTACGGTGAAAAAATGTTTTTGTATCAATTTGCAGTTTAATCATTTCCACTTTAATTTAAAATTGAAATTTTGCGAGAGCTGATCAGATAATTAGAGAGGAATATAGTGCATTACGGGCTTAAGATCTTCATAGATAGATGAGTGAATTATATGACTATCAAACTTTGAACCTAAAAAATATTTTGATGAAGTAGCTATTAAAAGAGAAGTTGCATAAAGTATTTGATTGACAATGATGAGTCACACAAAGTATTTAATTGACAATGACGTTACATAAAGTATTTAACTGATAATGCAAAACACAGTAATATTAGCACACCAGCTGGTATGAAATATTTACCAGTATGAAATATTTTTAAAACTTTACTAAAAATGCTTGTTTTTTCAGTTACTCCTATAGCATCTAGCAGAGAAATTGAAATTCATAAAAACATACCTTAATGAATGGAGTTTTCAATTAAAATGCGCTGTTTAAAGAACACTTTTCTGTTACTTCTACTAATCTGAGGGAACAAGATATTGATAATCCAAAGGATTTTAATTCATATATTATTTACTGTAAGTTGAGATTTTAAAAAGAATTCATTAAATATTTCATTTATCAGCTAAGTTTATTACTGTCCTAAAAAACTCGGATAATCACAATTGCAAAGTGGATATCAAATAGACAAAAAGGACAATGTCGAGGGCACCCATAATTACATCACTTTTGGGGGTGGATGATATTGTCACGTAGGTAGAACTCAAGAAGACACAGAAAGTAGAGTTAAATCAATTTATTAGCTCAACTCTGAACTAACAACACTGTGTCTGAGAGATCTTCGGCTTTTATACAGTAGGGAAAGTTCCAGAATACCTTTCTGGAGACAGTAAGAAAAGTCCATAGCAATAGTCTGGTAAATTAAAGAAAGGTCCAGAATTTTTTGGAACACGAAATCAAGGAAAATACTTAAACACATTTTAAGTCTACTGGGATTCCAACACTTGATCTCCTGACTATGAGTCATCTCTGACTATGATATCTCCTGACTATCATGCAAACTAGACGATGTTTCATTTCAATGAGACAATATTTTCAGGTGAATATAATATTCAACTTCTTTATGAGTAATGAGGGTAATGAACTCTAGCATAAACCAATAAAAAACCAGATCCATTTGTATTTCAGAACAAAATTCCGACGATTTTTTTCTTTCTCGTATACGTGGTATAAATAAAGTATAACAATGGTAAAAAAATCCGAAATCGAGTTTCGGTAAATCTTCTCATATTAGACCGCCCTAACGAAAAACGCCCTTTTGCAAAATACCCGTCTCTCTGTGACAAAAACATCTCAAACCCGCTTTAGGTTAGATTGCTGAAATCTGATATACAAGCTTTACATCAAATTTGTCGATTTCCATCAAATTTTGAGTAAAATCTGTTCTTGAGGAAGTGAAGTCTGTCCTGTCTAATATAAACACTATATTAGCTAAATGTATAACACACATTTGACATCTGTAGTGTAGAAATCAATTCTGTTTTGAGACAAATTCAACTACTAATTGTCAAATTGTTAATCTGTGCTTTCAGAAATTGTAAACGCGACTATTCAAAAACGAAATAACTTAAATTTATCAAATTTGGTATGTGATTTTGTGACTACAAGTGTAAATTTTTGTCTATTTTTGGATTCTATTGATCGAGAAAAGCATGCCTAAAGCGCAAATTTGATTTTAGAATACTCTTAATCGCATGCTAAAGATAAATCGCCAAACCCTCGCCAAGGATGCCAAGACAGAGTCAGTAAAAATTCCAAATAACACTAGAAGATTTTGTATTAGAGTATTTAGATTATGTTGATTATGTTTTATAATTTAAAAATTTTTGATACATTTTTTTATTTTTGTATATGAGTATAGAAAAAGTTTTTTAATAGTCAAAAAATTTGAATTCGAGATTTTGATGAATCACTGCATTTCATGTCTACATGAGTTTTAAAAAAATCATTTTTGGGCGTTAGGTCTATCAATCTGAACACGATATCTCAAAATCACTTCCAGTCAGACTGCTATAATTTGATATATGTTGCACAAAAGACATAATTTTTTAAATTCAATTAATTTTTTTTAAAATCCATTAACAGAAAGTCTATCTCTATAGCTGTGTGTGTACAAGTAAACCCGAAAATACCAAAAGAGAAAGAACTAGATGTTTAAAATTTGGTTTTGTAAATAGGTTGAGTACCTAAAATATAGATAATTATAGAATTTTTAACCAAACTCATTAAACAATTGATTATCTGTGTGACTGTACTTTCAGATGCTTGCAAATGTAATAACTCATAAAACTAAAATTTAACTATTTAACAACTAATAATTTAACTGAATGAAATTCGTTGTATTATTTTTTAACTACAGTTTTGTGTAAAATTTTGGGATTAATTGTTTGACAAAAAGATGTTCAAAATACAAATTCTTGCGGTAAATTTAATAGAAATGCTAGATTTGCATACAAGATCTACATTTTCATAATGAATCATACATTCATATTCAACATTTGATCAATTCTATAATTTTTTGTAGGAAAATATTTATGAAAAAATAAAAATATTCAAAATAATATGCTTTAATGTAATAAATAATCTTTATACTCTGAAATGCAATCTCTTAATTCTTCGGTGTAAAGCTTGTCTTAAAAATGTTTCAAAGGCAAAATTTTAGACATACAGCTACCAACTTAATTCTTGGTTTAGTTTTTGTTTTAGTTTAGTTATATTAACGTTCAGTTGTAAAGCAACACTTGGGCTATAGAAATTACTTCTTCGATAATAATCGTTTTAACAGTAAACATATTTTCAAAAATTTTGAATCATTAGATAATTAACACTTTTGAAAAAAAAATTAAAAATTAAAAATAAATTAAAATTTTTCTAGATTTCGAAGCATATTATTGTATAAAATATTATTATTACGTTATTTTAAAATTTCCAGCAATTTAGTTTTCCAACGATATCAGAAATTTTCTTTCAATTTTTTTCTTGTATAACATTTGTAAAAGCTCATGATACAACGGTAAATTTTTAAAATTTCATGATGTAATCAATTTTTGCTGTTGATTTGTTAATGAAATTATAAAGGATTCGGCTTTCAGAATATAATTCTTTGACTTAAAAACATCATCTAAATTAACAAGATTTGTTTATTTTATATTTAATGGAAGTAACTCGCATTTGTATACTTTCTTATATAATTTTACAAAATCGCAAATGTTGCTTTAGAAATGGTTAACTATAATATTATGAAAACGCAGACGATAAAATAAATCATTCTTCTTAACTTTAATACTTTATTATTCTATGAAGTTTTGAAATAGCTATACGAATTTCTTAAGGTTTTCTTCAAATAATTCTTTTTGAAGAATAGAAATTTTATGAATTTAAGGATTTTACAATTTTTTCTTAAATCGGGAAGTTGAAATTTTAAAACAGATCCGCTTACATTCCTTCTTAGCTGACTGATCCTAGACAGTTGATAGGCGGATTGATACTTTTGTTAGAGAAGATATTTTTAAAAACTCTTGGAGAGACAACTAAGATGGTTTTATCAAAAAACCATATGCAAAATGGGAAAGAGGAGTTTAATATATAAATAATACTCTGTTTTTGAGTGTTTTTTATGGATGAAATCTGTAAATAATTTTCTTAATCCAAATTCTCACAAAACCCTATTACTGACTCTCTGTCCCGCTCGAAGGTGTTCGGAAATAAACACTGAATTCCCAGACCGTCGCTATAGTAACACTTATGGGAACTGTGGTTGAGTCCTAAGGACCATCACCGGTCACGGTACAGCACTGCCCGGAGGAAGTAACGCCCCATCATCGGAGCCAGATCCCCCACCTTTATATTACTCACCGGGTTGGGGAGATCCAACCACTATGCCGGAAGAATCTCATCCTCAATTATGAAGTGGCTTTTAACTTTGTTACAAAGTATAAACATTAACCAGTGGGAGTGGTCTCCCCAAAACTTTCTTGCATTTCTTGCATCGTCTCTTAAATAAATTTATCCGATATTGCAGTGCAATAGTTAAGAAATATTATTTTGCCTGAATTTAGCATTTTTGCTGAATTTATTATTACATTCTCGGTTAGTTTTTTTGGCGATTAATCCCTAGCGTGAGATCAATAGAACCCAAAATTGAATTTGTATTTAGATGTTTTTCTGCCCCGAATGAAACAAAGATCTCGTACAAACTTCACTTGCAGTTGTAGTGGAAGCTTTAAAAACCGGATAACATCCTCTGGACGGAGTGATCACTTTAGTCTTACGATCATGTTATCTGGCTACGAACACAAACATTGTGAGTTCGATCCTCACGATCACTAATAATTACATATCAAATTTGATATATTTAAATCACTGCGTATTTGAGTTCAGCGTTTATGTGTTTCTGAAAGTACAAACCGATAGCTCTCAATCCTTTGATGGTTTTGGTTCAAAATATTTCTCATGTCTATACTATAGATGTTAAATATGTATACCGATTATCTATCTAGCTGTCTTTGTTTTGTAATTATCATATTGATTTATATTCGAACAGCTCTATAGACGGGCTTCCTCTGAACAGATCTTACTCAAAATCCTTTGCAGCAAATCTACAAATTTGGTATAAAGTCCGTATACCAAATTTCAGTGGTCTAGTTAAAAGCATTTTTGAGATATCTTTGTCACAGACTGATAGACATTCTTTTTTCAAAAATATGTTTTTGAATTAAGGGAGGTGTAAAACGCGAAAATTCTTCAAAATCTTGAGTTAGAACTTTTTGACGATTACTATGTTTTCTCTATTTTAAGTATTCGAGAAAGTAAAAAAGAAATGTATATGTGTTAAAATATTATTTAAATTTTAATGAATCTTATAATTTTTTTTAATTTTTACATTTTTATTGGAAAAATAGGAACTGTCTAATGAGAAAATTGGAAACCATTTGTGAAGCGGTATATCTTGGTCAACATAGTATGTATGCGAAATAATATTGCGTATAGTATTAATAATTTATCTATAAACCTCTACACTTTAATTGCTGCAGTATACGTTAATAATTTGTCTTCGTAAGCTGTATTTGCAGATTGTTTTATCTTAACTTTATCTTATTATCTTAACTTTATCTTATTTAAGACACTAAAGATATGCAAATTCACATTACTGAAATAATAAACAATGCAAAATTTAAAAGAAAATTTGTTTACATATATTCACTAAGAGGTTTTGAGAAGTTATGATGAAAAAAAAAATGTAATGCTTAAAGCAAATTATATAAAAAAAAAGCTACTGAATATTTTTCATCTTTTTGGCATCGTTTACTCTCCCCCACCCCTTATTCTACTTCTTTTTCCAATTTATTGTTATGGGATGAAACGAAAAGCGAACACATTTTCTTACCAAATCTCGTGTACAAAAAAAATTCAGGGGAAAAAAAAAAAGAAACCTAAATAGTTGTTTTATCTGTCCCTTTTGACTTTGATTCCCTCAAAACACCCTTCTTACAAAACAAGAGATGAAATAGTATAATGCCCCTAAAAAATTGCACAGGATTGCGTGAAAAATAAATCGTCTGCACATTTTACAACTGAGGCAACAGCACGATTTCTCGAAACGCAGCGACAGCAAGAAATCTGCTTCTTTTTTCCTGGATTTATGTGCGTCACTGGGTCAGAAGGGGAGGGGAGAGGGGGGAAGGGTGAACGACCTGCCCCGGGGTGCTGCTGCCCCATTGTTTGGGGCCTTATCGGGGCCACCTGGATACGCGCAAGCGATTAACCCTTTCGTGATGCGAGCTCCCTTTTTAACAGCAAGCCCATAAATCGTAGCACAGCCTCGACAGAATTCGAGAAAAGCTGCATGTTCCGTCGAAAGAAAAATCGTTTGCCCCGATGTTCACCTGCCTGTCAAACTGTTGATTTTATGGGCTATATTTAGTTCGGAACTTTCGTAATCGTTTGCAATGTTCAATCCTCCAATATTACGTTATTTATGTCAGTAAAAGTTATTTCAAATTATGTCATAATTTATTAATTAGAATTTGACTTTCATTTTTCATTCCAAAACATATTATCATTTTAATCAAATAATTTTTTAATGGAATTTATTTCTTAATTGGGACTGTTTATCATTAATTCCGAAGAAGGTGCATGCATTTTTCGTTTATAAGAGAAGTATTTTAGTTCGATATTTTTCAAATACCGATTTTATGTATGATGTTAATTTTGGAAGTTTATAAATTTGAGCTGTTATTAACAAAACAAAATATTTAGTAATTCAAAATGATAATTTTTATATCAGAATTTTTTTATTGTTCATAGTTATATATTTTATTATTATTATTTTGAAAATATATTATCTCTATTTATAAAAATTCGACAGCAATTTATTAATTAAGAAAAATCTTTTTATCCATTTTTAAAAACAGATTTTTTAAAAATTCGAAATCAATTTATAACTTAAAAATGTATTGTAAATTTCTTAATTAGAAACAATATTGACTGATTAAAGTTAAAATACTTGACCCAGTTAATCCAAGCAGACGGAAATTACAAAAATCGTAATGCGGAAATCACAAGAATCATTTTCAAAATAAAATGTTAGGAAATGGGGAAAATTACATCTGATCAAACTAGAATATAATGCTATTCAAAACTGTTTTATTTCTTACTGATACAAAATTATGTCAATACACATTTATATTACTCAATATTTTAAATGTGTTATATATTTCTCATTTAATTTGAACTTTTTCTTTAAAAAAATGATTTTATTCAATACGATACCAGTTTATCTATTCGACATATTTATTTTTAAATAAAAATATCTGCAGATTCTTTTTAGCTTAAAAAATTGCTTACTGAAAAATATATCACCATGAAAATTTTAATTTACAAAGTGCATTAAGCTCTGAAGCTTTCGAAATTGCTTACAATTTTTTTTTTCCATATTAATATTTTAATTATTCCGGAAAGTGTTTTAGAAAGCTTCAAGCGTTTCAAAATACTGACTTAACGATGTAAATTAGTCCAGGGTTGTTGGGCCTGTATGAACCATTTTTATTTTTAATGAATTTATTTATATTTGTTTTTATTTACAAAGGCAAAAATATTCTGTACACGTGCCATGTTTAAGAACTTTTGTAGGTCATCAATACTATAAAAACGATATAGCAATAAAAAAAAAGAAGAAAAAAATCAGTTCTACTTGGTTCTCAATGTCAACAATGTTCTAAAAAAGGAAATGTGCAATGCCATCTAGTGACAGCTGAAGGTAAGTTACCCGAGATATTAATTAATTCCAATTAATTAAGAATTCTAAGAAAATAACCATGCAATTTTTTTTAAACTATTTGAAAGTTAAAAAAATGGATATGACATAAGATCCTTATTGACTTTCCAGCTAAGCATGACAAAATTATTGAAACCATCCAAAAATTCGACTAAACCGCCATCTTGAATAGCTGCAAGAAATAGAACAAACGACTTTTAAAGATGTAATAAAAACTACTATAATGGCATTTATCGAAAAATTACCACAAAAAATTCAACTTAGCCGAATGGATATTATTCTTAAGTTAGGACAAAAGCTGTTTATAGAATAATATAACCTTTTGTGATTTACAAAAAAAGGGGGTAGGGGAAAAAACGAATAGAAAAATTCAGGCAAAATAAGTTATGTTTTAGTCGATTTATGCAAACGCCGCCAATTTATATTTATCAGAATAAGAAAAAAATCCAGTAAGAATCGTCTGGATTATTCTGGACAAAATCTGGATGTCGTCTGGAAAAATCCAATAAGAGTGTTGTCTGGATTATTTCCGAGTTTAACAAGATTAAATTATTGCAGTTTTAATTCTTTAACCTTAATTCATTACAGTTCGATCATATGTAGATCTATGATTAATTCAAATGACAGATTTTCTTCAATTACTAAAGACCTCTGTAAACAACAGAAACATAAAGAAACACACAACTCACTTGACTTTAAAAGTTGAAATGTATGCACATAATCAAAATATTTTCTAAATTTATGAAAAATAATAATAATTTATAAAAGAAATTATTGTTTTTTTAGCTCAAACAGACGGTTCAGTTTCTGAAAGAAACAACTTCAAAAGGTATTCTCAATGGAATAAACAATTTTCCTGAAATGCATTTACATTTTTTTAAATAATCGTTTGCATTCTAATAGGAAAAAAAATAATTTGATGCAATAAACTAGCATCTCAACTCTAAAAATATTTAATTCAAAATATTTAAAAGTTTTCGATTATCATTTAATAATTATATTACAAATCATCGGTTATAGTTTAGTATTTATATTAAAAGCTATCGATTATTACATCAATTTTAAATGCTTGCTATTACATAATATTAAAATATTTATACGATATGAAACAACATCTAAAACAATGCTGAAAATATAATTGAAAACCAATGTGTATTTTTTTTTTTTTTTTTTTTTTTTTTTGCATCTCGCATTGGCTTCAATTTCAATTTCGAAGCTTTTTAGAAAATAAATCTATCTAGACAAAAATTGTAGAATTCTGAATAATATATGCTCTATTTTTATTTTTTATAAGGTATTTTCAAACAGGAATAAAAAGATTTTTTGTTGACGATTAAAAAGTCCATTAAATATTTTTATACGGCCATTATAATGAAAAATTTCACTTTATAATACACAAAATATATAAAAGAAAATAATTGGAATAGTGAAAGTAGCTCTCATTGAAATTTCGATTAATTTCTTCTTTTTAAACCAGAACCATAAAATTTTGTATTAATTTTTAGACCAGTTAAAACATTTGTATTAACGTTTAGACTTTCTTGCAATTGTTTATTTGTTTCTTTCACTTTGGAAACATGAAAGCATAATCAGCAAGTTAAATTAAATTTTGAATATATATTTCATATCCATATTATCAGAGAGTTTAGATGAAACTTTGGAAGAAATCGTCTACTAAAATTCCATCTACGTCAATAAAATCTATTCCAAGTTAATCCAATACGTGAACATGAACATGATAATTTAAAGATGTAAATAGGTGTGGTTTAGGTATTATTTTATAACTAAAAAAATAAATTGTATCAAAATTTTTGCTAGATTTTATTGAGGGTAAACTGTCTTTTACTTTTCTGGGAGCTTGCATAGGATAATTGATAACTCAAAAGCACAGTAAACTGTATGAATGAAATTTATTTCGTGATTTTTCAAGTAGATTTTGGAAATCGATTTCATATTTTGTACTCTATTGATCATAGAAAATATGCCCCAAATCTCTATTGGGTTTCATCACTAAATGATGATTACCATCCTATTATTACATGTATTACGACATATTACTGAGCTACTATATATAACGGCTCAAACAAATGAGAGTGGATACTTATTTTTAATTGAATGATTAGACTTTCAATATAAATAAACATTACCAAGAAGAGCAAAATATGTTTTTCATTTTTACACATAACAAATGGTTTAATTTAGAGAGAAGTAAAGAAAAATGAACTAAAAAATTCTAAACTGAAAAGTTTCAGAAGCATTTTTAATAAACACATGCAGAGTTTACCTCAAAAAATTCAGAATACACCAATGAAAGTTTTGTAATATCTCGCATAGAAAGAAAGTACCAATATTTAGTTGCACGTCCATTGGCTTTTATTATGACAATGACCCCAAACAGAAAACACATAATGTTAAAATATGGTGAATGTTTCATTGCAGCAATTACATACACAACCACAGTCCGCTGATATCAATATAAATGAATATATCATATTTGAACCACTCAAAGTAGAGGTTAAAAACTCAAAATTAGGGACAAAACTCATTCAAAACAAGTGCTGCAAGAAGAATGGGTTAAAATATCGCTTGATGCCATCAAAAATTGGTTGAATCCGTACGAAAATGTTTAAAGGCCATTATAAAATCCAAAAGACGTGCAACTAAATACCGGCACTTTCTTTCTTTGCGAGATATTACAAAAATTTCATTGGAGCATTCTCAATTTTTTGAGGCAAAAATCTACGATTTTTTACCTAAAATGTTTCTGGAAAATTTCAGTATTGAATTTCTTCGTTGATTTTTCTTCATTTTTTCTTTAAATTAAACCAATTTCTTGGTTAAAATTAAAAACATGTTTGCATTTCTTGGCAATTTGTTATTTATAATGAAAGTTGGATTTATCAAGTAAAAATAAAGTGTACTTTCAATTGTTTGAGTCACTCAAATTCACCTCTCAAATTGTTGAGTATTGAGTCACTCAAATTCAGTGACGTCACTTTATATCATCTACACATTACTTCCAAGTTTACATGAAAAATAATTTTGAATTTAAAAGGTTTAAACTGACTTTGTAGATTACCCTATTTGTTGGAAATAAGTGAAATAGGTTGAAGAAGAAAGTTTTTTGTTGGTTTCCGTTTTCAAATCATTTGAATTTCCTCAATCAGAAGAGGGAAATCCATCAGGCATTTGGGAAATATTAAGAATCAGAGAATTTAATTCCATAGCCTAAATTTTGTAAATTTTCAAGTTTGTTTCCACTTTACGATGCCTAAGTTTTTCTTCTTGCGTTCTGTTCTAATTATTAGCAGGTATTAGCTCAGATTTGAAGAATTTAATCACCAGTTACTAACACTGCATTTTTTAAAGCTCTGATAATAAATATCGGTGCCTTGTTCGCAAAATTTGTGACATTTTGAAATACTTTCGAGCAAAATCAGGTACTGTTTAAGGTGACTGCCTACCTTCGGGATGGTTTTTTTTTTTTTGAAAAAAAGACTAATTTTTAAGCTCTAGTGTTTTCCAGTTAAATAGTGTATAAAAAATACATATCTATAAAAAAAAATTCTGTGACTGTCCCATTTTTTTAAGCTGACAAATTTCATGTAAATTTTAGCAAAATGTAACCATAATGGTTAACACTCTACACAAAATTCTAATCCACCAATTAAAATTTTCTTTACCCATTTCATGCATAACATAGTTATCCTCAAAATGAACAAAATTTTAAGAAGTTATTAAGAAACGTTATTGTCAAATTTGCAGCTATTTTCCAACAAAAAAGGCGATAAGTAAAAATGTATTTTCTGTATATCAAAACTTTTAGTTCATTTCATAAACAATGATATAAAGAACATTATCTGAGAATTTCATTATGAAATATTAATTAATACTGGCGATACCAAGTTAATGGTTTACAAATTCTATCGAAAAAAAATTATTTTGAGAAAAATGAGTTTAAAATTTACATTTACATTAAACAAGTAGTTCTTTTTCATAAAATATTCTCAAATTCCTCGTATTCGTAAGTTAAACTTTCTTTTTCTTTATGCTTTGCACATTTTTTTCTTTTGATGAGCTCTGATTTTTTCTGCGAACTTTTGCAGGTGGCAATGAGTGCCTTTTTGAACTACAAATATGTTCATAGTCAGAAAACTTTAGTGCTTAATGAGTGTGACTACCAACTTCTATTTGTAAATGATCTAATATCCTTTTTATATTATTGCCATCTTCATGGACTGCAATATAGGACCCGAATGACACAATTTGGAGCTCACCGGAATGCTATTTCGGAACCATACTCCAGAGCATTTTCTGTGGCCTAGTGGTTCAAACTCGATTCCACTAAATAACCGTCGTGTAAGCGAGTTTGATGTAATTTTGGCCCGGGTAAAATGTCCTCCAGCTGGTGTCGCGTAGTGCGGTGAGAAGAAGAGGGTACCACGTTAGATGTCATTCTCATCTGAACACGGTTCAAAACTAATGTGGAAAAAGTTAAATGCGATTTACTACCTAAATTAAACGCAGAAAAAATTTATTTCAGTGAAAGTTTGGCAAAGATATATAAGTAGCGGAAAGATAATTACAATGTAAATAAATGCTCGAGAGAGTGAGAATGTTGCCAGATACCATCAATAAATTCAAAAAATTGGTGTTTAAAACCTATGGCCGGGCACTAGCAATATCAAATAATTATTAGTGTTTTAAAAGGAGAAAAAATTTGTTAAAAGTGACATTTTACAACAACTTCCATTCGAAGACTGAGACTTCCAGTTAATTTTCAAGTACATTGCACTTTTTTAATTTGATATATCTCGGCTCCTAGATGACATAAAATGAAAAGAAAAAGGGTTTTGGAAAGAAAAAGGATTCAGTTAAAATATTTTTGCCAAAAAATATGTGTCCAATGTGGTCGAAAAATGCCATTTTCATCGTAGGCAGACACCTTAATAAAACTAAACAAAAATTAATAAAAAATTTCTATTGGGAGGCTGAAAGGTATAATTAGATAATGAGAAGAAATGGAAAATACTTGTTTAGAATCATATTTATTACAATTTATATAAATTTCCATAATATTATCACTATTGTATATTTTTCATTCTCTAAGTCAATGCACTTGTCTGCCTGAGGACGTATTTCAGTTGCCAAATAGTCAGAGCTGTGCTATATTTCGAATCTGAAAGCAAAACATTCCATCATGTGCAAGTAAACAAGAAAACAAATAGAGGAAAAGTCTGTAACAGTCTGAAGTTAATGTCAGCATCTTGCAGCTCCAGTGTGTATTATGTGGCCAAGTTTTTGATAAATTTGTTCGATTTAGTTTCATATTTAATCATATTTTAATAATATCAGATAAATGATTAATAATAGTTTTTTACTATAGCAACATTGCAACAACATTATTTATTATAATTTTTTCTCAAAAACTCAATTTTTTGTATATACAAATTTATTGTGTATATCCCAGAAATGGTTCTAATGATTTGGATCAATTTTTTTATGTAATTAAGGGTTTGCTTTTCTATGTTTATCTATATAGCTGGCCTTCCTCAAATATGAGATTTTACACACGAAATTTGTTTTATATAACTAGCTATTAGAGTAAAAGAAGGCGTCCTGGGTAAGGAGTAATGCATCTTCCCCGTGGTTTGATTGTCCCGGATTCGAGTCCTGGTTCGGGCATGTTTGTTCTTCCCTTGTGTTGTAGAAAAAAAAAACTGCCGAGTAGGCGGAACTTGATTTTTCGAATATTTTACTTGTCAAGCACATTTGTATGTAAAAACATTGTAATATTTAAATGAATGGTTTCAACGAAATAGATGGTAACTTGGTCAGTTATACTTTCAAGGTATATTAACCGCTTGCTTGATTATCCCGAGTTATCTCGGATTCTTATCTATTGCAGTTAATTATTATCCCGAGAAAACTCGGGCGAAGCAGAATTTATTAGTATGATTTGTTTTATCACGGTTTTACTCGGCCTGAAGGAAAGGAAAGGAAATATTCGGCTTTAATTGGCAGTTTGCCAAATTTTGTTGGTTTCGAGGTTCTTTATGAGGGATTGTTGCCCCTATTGAATAGTATACGTCTGTTTATTCAGCAATTGTCCACAACAAATCCTGACGATACTGAATACGTTCAGTGGTGGCCGGGCTGTATACAAGAAGAAATCTACGTCTGTTTGTGCATTAGTAATGTATGAAAAAGGATAGTTGTGTTGAGAAAAAGTGAAACGACGGCGATACAAGATAGCGAAAACGATTATTTTTCCTACTGATTCCTGCTATTGATTTCAAAAAATCAAATTTAACGAGACAGTGTACTCTGTGCTACCATAAAAGAGATTCCAGAGGTAAACCAATAAGAAAAGAGACCAGAAACCAGTGAACAGAATGTCAAGTATCACTTTGTGTTGTCCCTTGTTTCAAAAACTATCATACAAAGACTAATATTGAACTTTATTCATTCGCCCGAGATAACTCGGGATAGTAAGATAATATTGAAACTAAATGCTTTTTGCACTCATAAAAAATTCAACTTAAAACATATATATTTTGTTTTGTTTCATTTCCTTTCCTAAAAAATATTTTTTTTAAAAATGTGCCGAATTTTTGCAATTTTTTTTTAATATTTAAGGGAAAAGGTTAACATTTTCCCGCTAATTTATGGTTAATAGATTATGTGTTCCTTGTGTTTAATAATAATTTTTTTAAAAATGTGCTGATTTCTGCAATTTTTTTATCAAAAAAAAATATATAAGGGAAGCTGTTAAAATTTTTCCACTAAGTTATGGTTAATCGAATGTACACATTTTATAAGTTTATTTTTTGAGATAAATTAAAAATATCATTTTTGTCATCGTTCTGCGGGCACCCCCTCCACCCTCACAATCAAACTAGCTAGACGAAAATCAACCCTTATAATGAACATCAGCACTCTGGGCCATACTCAAAATTTACACCTTTAATAAACCAATTTAATGAAGAACATAATACGATTCTAACACAACAGAAAAAGAAACAATTATCCGAATACTTCAACAAAAGGAAGTTCCAGCTAAGCCTTACTCTCTCCAATAATCCTCTAACAACTAACAACAGAACTTCATAAATTAATCAACCACGAACTATTTTTTTAATCTTGGTTGTCCGTTCATTACTGAAATACGTGGTACATTTCCACCTTTTTGTTTCGTAACCCGGAACAGCCATCCACAAAAAAAAGAGTTCAGAGTACACATTCGTCATCGATGGCAGGTTTCAAGACACACACAAACACACATACTGGAAGCGAGAATTATTTTATTTTATTTATTTTTATATCTAGGTTATGACAGATTGCTTTTCCTCCCTTTTTTTTTTTTCTTCTTTTTATGATTCTACCAACGCCCATTTTGTTTTTATATCACCATCCGCATTTTCTTACTTCCTACTTTCCCTTGTATATAATGGATGTGGCTTCGTTTATCTGTTTACCCATTACATCACCACACGCGTTGAAGTCATTGAGGAAAGTAATTGACGCACAAAGGAATACGTGGAAGTTGAGGTTTCATTAAATAGCGGTTTCGATAACTGGAAGTGGCTATTTCCTGACTTGTAAGGAAATTGCTACTGTATTCTTTTTGCAGTTTGTGACAGATAGTTTGGCATATAACTGTGATTTATTGCTTTGTAAATAAAACAAGCGAGTGTTGTCTCCCTCCAACTGTCTCGCATTCTCTCTAATAAAGGCATTATAAAAGCATAGAGCTGATATATAAATGGAGGGACCCTAGTCGCTTGTTTCCTGTCTAAACAATTGTACCCAACATGAGACACATGATTTAGGGGAAATCGGAGAGCAAGAACATCTTTTTTAGCGCCATATCGCAAATCTTGGCATACTCGGAAAATGCCGCACAACAATTTGCGTCCCGGCATTGGGTCCGGTCAGTTTCCATTTCCGGTAAACACTTCCTAAACAGTTTTATTTTCTTTGAAAACTAAGCAAACTGGTTTCTTTGCATAAAAATAAACACACAATTATTAATCGGTCAATAATGTTTATGTAAACACATATTGGCGAGAAAAAATCATGCCAAATTTGTAGCCAAGCACTTGCAACACATTCGAGATTAAAATAAAGCAAGTAGCAAAATATTATGCAGTTACCTCAGTTTAAATGAAGCTTAATAACATGTTAAATAAATTCAATACAATAACTAAACCCAACTATGAAATATTATTCAGTTATAACACCCAAATCATTGAGTGATCGACGTTACGAAATTTTAAATTGACTTAAAATGGATATAAACAGAATATGTTGACTGTAAATACCTATGAAATGATAAAGGACTATCCTTAGAAGCTTTTTCTTTGCATCCAATTGCGCAGCGATAGTTAACCATGGCTTAAATAAGATTTAAATTCCAACAGTTAAAAGCGGAAAAAAACCTGCCATTGAAATATAATGGGGAACGGAGAATGCGGTTACAGCAAACACAAATTCTGTCCCAAAGTCACGTGATTTTATCTTGTCCTACACCAAAGTAGGGTTGCACTCCCTCTATCAGTATCCCAGCTCTATGTATAATAGAGAACGTCATCAGTAGCACTGGCGGACAATGATTAGAAATTTTAACCTTTGACATATATAGCATAATATATATAACATTTTGGTATATCTATAGCATTTTGGTGTGTATATATAGCATTTTTTCTTGTATATATAGCATTTTTTCTTGTCGTATATATAGCATTTTTTCTTTTTGTATATATAGCATTTTTTCTTGTCGTATATATAGCATTTTTTCTTGTCGTATATAAAGCATTTTTTCTGAATCTATTGCTCCATCTTTTGCTAGATATTGGCGACTAACTCCGGTATTATAGTAGCAAATTCCGACAATCAAATTTATGTTTTGTGCGCATTTTTCTTCACTGATTGAGTTAAAAATTTCACTCAAAAACTGTACTTTTAGACACAAAATGCCATACCAAATTTTGTATATCTGGATAATTGTGTTTTAAATTATCACTGCTGAAAATATACAACGACAGGCAGTCAGCTCATAGTCGGGTATGGATCAATATTTCACAGTTCTCTACACTGTAACTGTTAAATCTGTGCACTGAATTTCATTCGTTCATCTCTGTTTGTTTTTTAATTATAGTGTTAATTTATATTGGAACAGCCGGACTTACTCTGGTCATTTTTATAAAGAATTGATAGAAATCTGTAATTTTGGTGTGAAGACCTTATGCCAAATTTCAAACGTCTATCGCAAAATGTTTTTAAGTTCTCAATGTGAAAGACTGATAGACAATTTTTTAAAAATGTGTTTTCGAACTCAGGGTTTTCTGAAATGTGGAGTTCAAATTTTTCAAAATATCGAGTTCGAATTTTTTTTTACTACTATACTTACTCTATACAACGTATACGAGAAAGTACAAATAGTGGAAAAACTTATAGAAGAGAAATTCTATGGATATATAGAGTAATCTGTTAAATGTTATCATTTTTTTAATTTTATTTCATTGAATTGTACAGACTTTTGTGAACAGTCTGTTTGCCAAGATTATTACTCGCTAAAGATTGCAGTTTTTATACTTTATGCAGCTTTGGTCTCTTAATAGAATCCTCAGCAAAATGTTTTCAAGCTTCAAATTTTCATAGTCATATAACTCATACTGCTATAGAATCCTTACAATAGTCTTTTCATGAATTTGTCTAATTTTCTATCGGCTACCATAAAATTTGAACTTGAAATTGTGTTGGTAGATAAAACTTCAAAAATATACAAAGGATTCTTTTACTGAAATTTAACACATTTTTTTAGTAAATATCTACAGAAATTCAAATATTTCAGCACTGAAGAAATATTTCCTTCAGCATTTTTTTCGAAGAAGCCCACCTGTCTCGGTTTGTGACAAAGATAACACAAAAACTCAATGAATTTTGGCTTACAGTGTTAATCCCAAATTTATAGATTTCTATCAAAATGTGACCAACATCTATTTCTATCAATTGTGCAGAGCAAGTCGGTCTGTCCGGCTGTTCTAATATAAATTAACACGATAAATACAAAACGAAGAGAGTTAGATGGAAAAACGGTCGGTATACAGAATTCACCAACTGGTTGATCATCTGTCGGCCTCTACTATTAAAAATTTTAAAACTCGATAACTAAAAATTACAAAGCATTGAATAAATCAGATATATGTTTCTGTAGTTACAATTCTAGCTCCATGCCAAATTTTTATTTCAATTAGTTGAGAAAAAGGCATCTAAAAAACAAATTCGCATTTCGACGTATTCGATGGATTAATCGCCAAATAACTCGAAAAGAATGACACAATAAATTCAATAAAAATGATTAAAAAGTCATGAAACAATCCTTAATTATTGTACGTCAATGTCAATACTCTGGTATGTTTTTTTCCAAATTTCATTGATTAAATTAATAAAATTGTTGGAAATAAATAAAATTGCTGCTGCAGACCGTTTCGTTTTTTTTTAAAACATAGTTTTACAAAAGATTTGCATTTTTCCTCTTCTACAGATTGATTTAAATCTAAATTGCTAAAATACTGAAGTGAAAATTTATTTCATATGGGTAAACTGTCGAATATTATGAAAATTTGTGATTTCTTTCTCCAAATTTTTCCAAGTCCAATTTGTACAGATTTATGTAATTTACTTGAGATACTCTTGCTGTAGACTTTGACTTCATTCGCGATTTTAAATATGCCATAAATAAAACATTTCACAAATAAAACAAAATAGTTAGTTTTTAGAAAATATATTTTTATTTTCGATATTCCATGCCATCAGTTAGATATTTGTTGTTTAAAATATCATTTTTTTTCCTCTGTTATTACGAGTTGGAAAATCTTCAAAGCTTGGAAAATTCTCTAATAAACATGTTTTAAGCACTTTTTCCCATGTTTTATTCTACACGAGAAAGTTAAAAAAGTAAACATTATAAATCACATTGCACAATATGTTTAAGTTATTCTTTTTATTTTGGAATGGAGTGCAATGTCTTACTTTACACGGATTTTTCTGGGGAAAAAATGTTTTGCTTATCCATGGTTTCTTATTTCGAGTAAGATTAATGAACGAATTATGAACCTTAAGTGAGCTCCCACTGAAAATCTTATGAGGTAAAATAAAAATCATGCCAGAAAGATTTTGGTAAACCAATCGCACTGCTACAATTTTAAGCTTAGCTATGGGAGGGAACTTTTTAAACATTATAGCTACTTTACTTCCTGCATTACGAGTATGATTCGAAAACGAATTATGCACATTAAGTAAGTTCCCACTATAAATCTTCGTATGCGGTAAAATAATAACATAACAGAAAGTTTTCGTTAAACCAATTCCACTGTTATAGCTTTAAAATTAGCTATGGGAGTTAATAAAAACTTCTTATGGGAAACTTTTTAACATTATAGCTACTTTACTACCTGCATTATGAGTAAGATTCTTGAAAGAAATTATGCACCTTAAGCGTGTTCCCACTGTAAATGCTCTGTACTTTGCATGCGGTAAAATAAAAAGCATGTCAGAAAGTTTTTTTTTTTTTTTTTTTTTTTTTTTGGTAAGCCTATCCCTGTTGAAGTTTTACGCTTAGCTATGGAAGGGAACAAAGGTGATGACTTGAGACCAGTCATGTACCACAGTATCCGAATGAATTGTACTCCTGATAATCCCCATAAAGAACAACATTTCTGCAAATTCTGAGTTATTTTAGGGTTTATTGAAGCAACTGGAGAATGATTGGAAAACATTTCATTGGAAAGATTAAATGAGATTGATTTGGATATTGTAGAAGAATGAATTGTAGATAACATGCATACTGTTGTGGTTGCAACGTGAAAGGGAAATCTAAAGATGTAGAATCCGGAATAATTTCTCTAAATTTTCGTGTAAATTCTGAGCCTTGCTTACCATATTCTTTTAATTTATTAGTTTGTGATTCCGTTTCAATTTTTGATATTGCAACTTTTACAATGCTTATTTTTTATTTCTACAAAAATATGGGAAAGTTTACAAAAACATTAAAATGTTACTCTTAAAGCTTATATGACTCTCGTAGGAAAGCCATACATTAAAATATTTCAAGCAAAAACAGTTGTTCTTGGCTTATTGAATTTAATTGGGTCAATAAAATTAAAAGTGAAATCTAAAAATCAACACAATGTTAGACGAAAAAAAATAGATAACGCGCAATTTGAATATTTCAGAACATTTTCCAAAAAAAGTGAATTTGAAAAAGAAATAACTGAAGATGAAGTTCTAGAAAATCCGGTAGATGATATCTTTTATTTTTAGCGCTATAATTGATACAGCTATTGTGCAGATAGAAAATAGATTTAAAAGTATTTCAAATAAATCACTGATTAAAAAAAACTGTAGTAAAACAGAATTTAGAAAAATGCTCCAAAACCTTTGTAGTTTTATATAAAGTGATGTAACTGTTAACCTAATCCAAGAAATTGGTTTGCTATGGGATTTGATTTCGAATAAAAAGGATATAACTAACGCACAAGATATACTCCAATATATACTTAATAATTATTATAGTGAATGATTTTTAAATATATTAACTGTGTCAAAACTTTTCTTTACGTTGCCAATTACTATGCACTGAGCACACTTTTAACAAATTAAAATTAAATAAGAATTGTCTTTCGTCAAGCATGTGTTCAAAACGCTTAAATACACTTGCTGTATTAAGCACCGAAAAAAAATTGCCGAAAACTCTAATTTATCTGAAGTAATTAATAGCAATAATAAAATCACGCATTAACCCTTTATTAACCGAATTATGTTACCATCCATTTTACTACTTCATTTTTGCACCAGTAGTTTAGTTTCCTTTGCAGAATAATCCTAGGGAATCCAAGAAAAAAATGTAATTAACAAAAATATCTTATTTAATTTAATTATCAATTAAATATTTTTAATTCCTATTTTTGTTTTATATTAACTTTGTGACCGAAAGGGCCCAAAATTTTAATTATGTCAGGGTAGACTATTAAAATCAATAAATCATGCCAAAAAAGTTAAAGATACATTTAATGACATTAAAAGACATGCTTTACAAGGGGACAAAACTATTTAGGACAATAACATTTAACATATATGCATTGAAATAATACTCGGGGATTACATCATGTTTTACGCTCTCTTCCAAGACATGAACTGATTGTTCATAGCAGCTGCCGATAGAGGGCCGAGGAAAACAGTTACGGTTACAACTTCATGTTATTTCAGTTATATTCTCCCGGTTCTTTAGAATACCATTAGCAAAAATAGTCATATAGTAAAGGACATGAGCTAGATTTAAATGGTACTCTGTGATTTCCCACTGCATATCTTCTGTACTTCGTCTGCGGGAAAGTAAAAAGCACACAAAAAAGTTTTCTAGTAATCCAATCGCATTGCTGTAGTTTTAAGCTTAGCTATGGGAGGTAATGTTTTTAAACATTATATCCGATTTATTTCCTGTAACACTGCTTTTAGTAAGGATATTTTAATTCTATGTGTCCTATATTTCTTCAACTCATTGACCTCGGTTAAACTAAGTTATTGACTCTTTTACTTGAGTAGTTATTTTACGCACACCTCTTGTAAATAAACATTATACAAAAAAAAAATGAAATTCCTGCTATCTACATTTCTTTCTTACTTAACACAATTGCCATTCTAGAACTCAGAAAGGCACTTCCACGTTGTCGCAACGCTGCATTATCGCATGAGTCAAATATTCTGAGGAATGAACCCGGACGGAATTCGAAAACCCCACGTTATCTATCAAAACAAAAGAATAGAAATGACAAGAAAAATAAACGTGTCTTCTTCCGTGTGACGTTTCGCATATGGATAACTTCGCCAAACGATATATTTTACCATGCATAAAAAAAATAAAATATCTGCCATTTTTTAGGCTTACTCGACCGTCTCTTAAATTTACATTTTGGGTGTCAAAGTAGATAAAATAAAGGAAAAAGAATGGTTGTGATTTAGTTTGACAGAATGTCGCAACCTATTTCTTTGAGAAGTTTATGTTTGTTTGCGTTAATATTAGAGTATTCTAACAGATTTTGTCGACTGTGGAATAGTTTCTTATTTTCCAGGTGAAAAAATATGCAAATCTTTTTTCTGCTGGCAACCTTGTCCATGAAGTATGCCACTCGTTTGCATTTTGTCTTGTAAAATATAGAACGGATAGATAAAAATTGACCATAAAATTTCCTCTACAAAATTTCAGAACTACTATAGTTATATGTAACCATAAAAGCATTAAAATAATTAAAACTCATTTCCTGAGCCAACGAAAATTAAAAAGAAACTAATTAGGTCGAAATCGAAATTAAAATTTAATTCGGAATTAAACGCTAAAAGTTCTCAAAATGAAAAATAAATGAAATAGAACCTATTAATGAAACAAATCTAAATTAATATAATTAATAAATTTATGTAAACGAAGCAAAAAAGAAACTAATAACGGAAATGAAACTAAAATTGGAATCGAAACTAAAAATTATTTTAAATTCAAAAAAGTTTAAAATTTAAATTTTTTTTAAATCAATCATTGTATTTAATGTGCAAATGCAGCTACAACTAAAATATAAATGAATCTAAATTAATTTACAAAATAAGCCAAGCAAAAAGGAACACAACCGAATCAAAACTACAACCTACAGAAAAAGAATCCGGCCTGAAATTTTCTTCAAGGGTCACTTCCAAGCAGGGATTCAAAATAAGGGGGTTTTTTTCTGTGAGAAGCTTCGGACAAAGTCCAAAAGTACTGAACCCTCGTGACCCGAAAATCCCCCTAAAATTAAGGCAAAAGAGACATACCAATTTAAACAGCAAAAAACACAAAAACAAAGCAAAACATAAAAAAATATCACCAAATTAAACAAAAATATCTATACTTATAATAAAGCTCAATGTGTGTGTGTGTGTGTGTGTGTTGGCGCTCTACAGGCCAGACCGTTGGACCTACAGCTACCAAATTTGGTACATGTATACCTTGGAGGTCGGGAATGTGCACCTCGGAGCCCTTTTTTCGAATTTTTAATTAGAATTTGAATTAATTAAAATTCAAGCGAAATTTCGACGTTTTTCCGCTATAACTTCCGAAAATATTATCGGACAAACATGATTTTAACATCAATTTAAAGATAAAAAAATTAGCTTTCTAATGGTATCAGTGTTTTAATGTATAACATAAGCCTCTATTTTTAGCGAATTTTTAAAGAAATATTTTAACCATGTTTTTTTGAGCACGTGACTGGATAAAATAAAATAAAACAATGCCGGAAGTTCAAATAAAAAAACAACTATCACCGCAAATCAAATCTAAAGCTATGCAACTTTTAGCACGTGACCGGATAAAATAAAAGAAACATAAAATGTGATATTTTCTAAAAAAATAAATGCAAAGCAAAGGATTGTATGATCGTTTGCAATATCTAAATAATTACTTCAATAAATCTTCTTTACGGTAAACCTGATCGAATTTAGACAGGATATGCATTGGAATCCCGACTTAATGGCATCTTTCTATTATCGTTTGCAATATCTGTATCATTTATTCAATATTTTTTCCCCTTTTTCGCTTTCTTTAAAAAACATATTTAACATTTCGGCAATATCACCAAAAAAACATTTTTTAATATTTGGTAAGAATAATCGATAAATTATTAGAGCATTTAACTCAAAAAGTTTTTCCGATTAAAATTACCGACTCTTTAACTACTAATAACTGAATCTTTTAACTTTAACTATTTCTTTAATTTTGGCAAATAAATATATGATTTAATTGAAAATTTTAGAACGCATTATTCATGGCGAACCAGCTGGTCGCCAAAGGCGGCTAGTATAAAATAAAACTACACAAGAATATTGAACCAAAATTAAAATGAATAACCCAATTAATTAATTAAGAAAACAAAAAGAGAAAGAACATACCCGTTACAGGAGAAATTTCACCATATGCCATTCCAATTATAATACAGTGTAAATAAAGATGATTGTAGTTTATGAGCGCCATCTATTTTACTAATATTTCAGCATTTCTTTTTATATTAAAATATTTATATTGCAGTAGTTTTTGGAAAAATCATATTAGTATTATTTTTGTTTAATTTGGTGATGTTTTTTAATGTTTTACTTTGTTTTTGTGTTTTTTGCTGTTTAAATTGGTATGTCTCTTTTGCCTTAATTTTAGGGGGATTTTCGGGTCACGAGGGGTCAGTATTTTTAGACATTGTCCGATGACCCTCACAGAAAAAAAAAT